>VDFB02194102.1:111100-152239 GCA_007258455.2 Sequoia sempervirens | reverse complement strand
AAGGTATTTAAGGTGTAGATTGCAATGTACATAATCTCTAACCTTACACTTAGTCATCAAATTATAAAAGTTGCATGAGTTAGATTATGGTAATAAAATTTGATTGAAATTATTTAATTAGAAATACAAAAAAAAATATAAACAATGATTAATGAAAAAGAGACAAAACTTAATGTGGAGAAATTCCTTGTATATTAAAATCCACCAAAAGTGTAAGATACCTCACCTAGTAATCCAAAATTGTCATTCTTACACTTTGACATTTATATAATTCAACCCTAGCATGTACATATATACATATATACATATATAATAATAACAATATTAATAATAATAATAATAATAATAATAATAATAATAATAATATATAAAATACATAGAGAGATATTTTGATATAAAAGTGTAATAGACGCCTCAATATCTTTAGCATATATTATGTAGATTAACATTAAGATATCTAAGCTAGCATAGTCTACATTTAATTTTTTCTTAGGACTCATCCATCAACTACACAACAAATACTTATATTACAATACTTTCCAATGAACAAATATAATTATTACAATACTTTTTTTGTATTGAAGAAATGCAATTAAGAGAATAAAGTGTAGTTAAAAAACTATAGTGAGAACCAGTACAATGACCAATACAAGGACCATTACAATGAGTTGTACAAACAACCACAACAAAGTCTATTGTTTTTGGTATTGAAGAAATGCAATTACAAAGAATAAAGTGCAGTTAAAAAACTATAAAGAGAACCAATATGAGGACCATTACAATGAGCTATACAAACAACTACAACAAAGAAAATACTTTTTTTTTTGTATTGAATTATTATAATTACGCTGAAGGCATTCCCTCTATGGACTCTCCTCAGCCAAATATTTTCCAAATATTTAAATCAACACCTCAATTTCACACATGTATGCTAGACCACTAATTTAATCTGGGTCATTAACATCAAATCAACCAACTATCATTTTTAGTGTGACTTTTGTCAAATTTTATTGTGGTTTTTCTCTTTCAAAAGATTTACTACATCTGCCCACTATTAAAGAAATCACAAGCTTAACATGCATTTAATATGGCAATTGAAAGGTAATAAAATTCTTCCTACCCATCTCCCTATGCCATGCCTAATGAATGCATAGATATTTTTATGCATAATCCTATCAATATTTTATGTTCCTTTTGGAACAAAGGAAAAAGTTTCCTTTTCCTTGCTTGATTTGAGACATATTATCTCCTTGGTCTAGTGTTGTGAGGTGTTTTACACGTCCACATTAGGTCTTGGGCCCTTTATAAAGCTAAATTAACTTAACTCTACCTTAATTTAATGTTGCAAACTATATTTATTTACATCTTCACATTAAATTTAGGAGGCTTGTAAACTAAGGTGGACCTAATTTAGTCTTGTAATGTGTTTGACACATTCACATGGGATTTAGGGCCCTTCTAAGCTAAATAGACTCAATTTTGCCTTAATTTAGTGTTCTAAAGTGTATTTATTTACACTTTCACATTGTATTTTGGGCCCCATTGCATTTAAGACCTTTACATCATCATTATGAGGCCCCTATGGCCCCATATTGTGCATCCCAAGGCATAATTTAATAATTTTTTTGACAAGATCAAGATATAAGCTTAATTTCTTCACTCCCCAACACTTTAGGAACAAAAAAAGTCCCTGTGGGACCCTTTCGCCACCTTAGGAGAATGAGTCCCATCTAGGTGGGACTCATTCACCCATGATGGTGAATGAATCCCATCTAGGTGGGACTCATTCACCCATGATGGCGAATGAGTCCCATTTGAGCTATTTTCAAGGTTTTAAGTGGAAAAAGTGGGTTTTTTAATTCAAATTTCTCCTATGTCAGTCGTAGGGATTAAATTAATGGTATTTTGAGTGGATTTCCTATATAAATGAGTTCTCAAATCATCATTTCATCATTCATTAATATTTTCAAGTCAAGCACTCAAGAGTTGAGCACTCCAAGTCTTCACAAGGTCATCAAGATAGATTTCAAGATCATTTCTAAGGAATTCAAGGGCATATTCTTCATCAATTGTTGCATCAATTCAAGATCCATCATCATGGAAAGGTTATATTTGCATTACTTCATGTTCATTCTTCATTATCTAATTTCATCATTCGGGTTAATTACCTAAAAGGGGTTTGACTAAGGCAAACCCCTATCCCCTAATAGTAAAGTCTTTTCTCTCTCTCTCTCTCTCTCTCTCTCTTTGTATAATTATAGATCTAAGTGGTTTGAATATTTGAAGATCATTGAAGATTAGGTTACAAGATTGTTGGAGTGACTCCCCATTCACAAGGTCATAATTTTCACTTAAAGGTCATCTATAGCCCCAAAATCAGAGTTTCAGATCCGAGAACCTGGAGAAATAGATTGAGAAGACTAAGAAGAGCAGATCCAGACTTTGAATTTACAAAAAATCCAAACTAGACTCATTCACCACAACTGGAAAATGAGTCTCACTATAGGGATTTTTTAGAGATCTTTGCAGATTTGGATACCCATTTGGCTAAAACTTGATCTTCTGTAGAGACCCATATCTAGGATTGATTCGCCTAGAATGGCGAATGAGTCTCACTAGGCTAGAAAATTAGGTTTTTAGGATTTTAGAGCTCCATTCCATCTCCAAAAAGTTTCCAAGTACACAATTTATGTTTTACAGATTTCTATTCTACTTTGTTTTCATTTCCAAGTCATTTAGTGAAGCATTGCATCAAACTAGGTTTTGATTTCATCTTGCATGTAATTATCTTTTCCAAGTTTAAACTTGGTGGTGAACCCCTCATTAGATCATATTCATTTCATAGGACATTCCTATTGCAAGATCTCTTTCTCCTTCAAGCATTGAGATCTATAGGGTTATCCTTGAGTAGAATCTCATTGGAAGTGGGTGCAAATACATACATCACCATTCCCCAATTTTCATAGGTTCCACCTTCCTTATAGATTTGCATTGCTTTTTGGAAAACTTGTAGAAGAATTTCCTAGATATTTTAGCTGCTACTAAGCTTTTCCAAGGAATTTTTTATTGCATGTTTGAGTTGCTACTGAAATCTATTACGAAACAGTGAAGACTTTTCAAAGGTATGTTACTACCTCCACCACTTTATTTGTTTTTTCTTTATAATTTTTTGTTGTTGGTCAATTACTAGAATCTACAGTTGTTTGTACACACATGTGCAACTAAAGTTTAGATAGTAATAGAACTAAATAAAATAAAAAAACCAAAAAATTAGCAAATCTTTACATACTTAAAGCTACTCATGAACAAAACATTATCACTACAAACCCTTTACCACACTATCTGCAACAATAAATGTACACATAAATTGACATTAATCATCAGATTTGAAGAATTATAGTACATTTAAAGCCTAAAAACAAAATATTAGCTTGATCTTTATAGCTTAAACAAAAATGTCGTAAGTAAAACACTGTAAACCGAACAAGACTTCTAAAACAGCTATTCAATCCATATAAATACAGTCGAAATCTCATCTAAAATACAAAAACAGGATCCCCCCTCCTAGTCAAAAACATTTCTCGTACATTTGAGCACACACATTTTTACTGTGCATTTTTCTTAAGCATCTGCAATATCTATCTAGAAAACCAAAAAATAAATTACCTCACCAATGCATTCTATTTCCCAATGAAAAATATAGCAAATATTTTCAAAAATAGGGTTTCCATTTTTGGTGATATTAATCTATAAACTATAAAAATATTTTTGTCTTAATACTTATTGTTAATAATTTATTGCCACATTTGTTATCTTAAGACCATTCAATTAAATACCTTATCTTAAGAGCATTCATGGGATTTGACTGCATTTTCATTACCATCATTGCAAGTTTCCATGGGATAGCTATCATCATGATAGGCGACCAAGTATTTAAATTAGATATATATTAATTTCCTCTCAATCTCTAAATCTTGCAAATATTCCTCCAATCCTAACTTAGATTAGAAATCTTTATTTTCTGATATTTCTCAATTCCTTTATTAGCAGGGAGATTAAATGCTCTATTAGATTCATGATAAATATGTGTTATTGGGAAGTCCTCTAATTTATCTAAATTTTATAAAAATAAATTTCTATTAATTTATTCATTTTCTAATTATTTAGTTTCTTTTATTTTCTAACACTAATGTAAATAATTGATTCTACTTCAATGTTTACACATGTTAGTCTCTCTTTTTCATATGGTTTAAGACCTTCATATAAATCTTCAATCTTTGACTCAATGTTGGATCCTTGCTGGATTTTTTTTTTAATTTCCCAAATGAGGTTTCCGACCTCATCCTTGATAATGTAACCTATACCTAAGGCCTTGAGCTTACATCTAGAGGCCTCACTCTAACTAATTTCAATCTACTCCTTGGAGGGACCATCCACTTCACCTATCACATATTCTTAGAGAATTTCTGGCAAGGATCATTTTTGTAATTCATGGGGATATTTAGTAAACTATAAGAATTCACTATTTGATCATCCTATCTAGTGAAGGTGACTTGATATTTCTTCTTATTTATTCAAATATTCCAAAAAATATCATTGAAAATTATTCTATTTCACTCTTTCCAAACTTTCCAAATTACCACCGAGGGGCTTGCTAGCCATAAATATGCCCCAAAATATTTGTTGTGTAGTCACAAACAAATTTGAGACAACTACATAAAATATTTTTTTAACATGATAATTATTGAGTTAGCTCCTACCAATTATGGATAAAATTATGTCTTCCATTACTGGTACCAAAAGTTTGAATTATTAGGAAATCTAAATAGACATATCCTCATCCTTGCACTCACATTGTCTTCCTATAATGATAACTCTACAGTCCATATTTATTTCCTTTTAAAAAAAATTGCGACCATTTCAAAAAATCTCAACACCATCTTAAGATCATTTATGGCATTGGACATCATTTTCATGCCATAATTAAAATTTTCCATGGGATATCTATCATCATGATAGGTGACTAAGTCTACAATTTAGTAGTATATGAATTTCCTCTCAATCTCTAAAATATTGTGAAGATTCCTCCTGTAAGAAACATATTTTCCTACCTTAAATGATGCAAAAACAAAGAAATATAGAAGGAGAATAACACAATACAACACCTCAAGATTAGCCTAAGTTGAACCTAAACAAAAGAAAGATAAAGGAAATGATATAAATTTGTTCAAGTTGATCCTTGGTTGGCTCTTTGATGAAGATTTGATGTGTGCTCCTTGATGGCAAGAGTGCTAAAAATGATATGTAAAATGATCTAGATTTCAAGATGAATGCAATGAAGGATGTGGGTATTTTGATAGATGAATTCAAATGGATGCAATGAAAGCTTCAAAAATAAAACAATGGAGTTTGAATTCAAATGCTTGAGAGTCCTTGAGCTTGAATGCTTGAATGTGTGTTGAAAGTAATAAAATAAGAAAATGAGACTAAAATCCTCTATTTTAGGGGAAAGGTCTCTAGAGATATGAATGGCTAGGATTTAGCCAACATGGGAAAAATGAAGGGCTATGGTGAGTTGAGGAATCAAAATCCCTCACATCTTTCCATGTGGAAAGGGAGGTGACAAAAGGACATGTGAGGTGGAGAAAGGACATGTCAGGTGGAGGTACTTGCAAGTACCTTGGGATTAGGGGAAGACTTCCTCAAAAAGGAAGCTCTTGTTCCCATGTGGGAAGGATGGTGACAAGTGATGACTAGAATGTCCCATCAACCTTTATGGGGAAGAGGGGAGCATTGGAGGAATAAATGTGAATATTAAATTTACATGATTAGGAGTACCTTACGGATAAAACAAGGTCCTCATAAAGTAAGTCCTTGTCCCCATGTGGGTGATGTGATTCATGAGGGGATTGAATTTCCCAACAACCTTCATGGGGAAAAGGGGAGCATTGGAGGAATAAATGTGAATATTAAATTCACATGGGGAAGAGGTTATGGATAAATAAAGAAAGCTTCTATGATAGGTTAAGCTTCTATGACAGGTTGACTTGGAGGACATACCAAAAATGGCATGAGGATTAGATTAAGGTTGTGCAAATAGGTGATTAAGAAGACTAATGAAAAAATAGAGGCAAGAGGCAAAATATGGAGGATGTTTCGTCAATCCTAATTAAAGGTGTGCACATCCTAATCATAGATTAATTATATTAATGTAGATTAGAAGATGATTATGGAGGATGTGACAAGGAGAGAGAAAAGAGGGAATTTAAAATTGATTTAAATTCAAAAAGGTTAAATGACTAAATTAAATAAACTAATATATTTATTTAATTTAGAGAGGAAAGGATGAAATGTAAAGTATTTAATTATTAAATTAAATACTTTATGAACCTTAGGAAAAAGGGGAAATATTAATTAAATAAACCATTTAACTAATATTTATGAAATAGACGAATTAGGGAGGCGGGTTTGACCATATGGGAGTGATAAAATTTGGATGTCTACATTTTTCCCCTCTTTGAGATGGTGTTATGAAGTAGCATCATTTCAAAGAATATCAAAAGATAGCACCAAGAAGAAGATGATTAGATTGGGAAAGATGCCCCAGTCATCAAAGGAGTGACTAGGAAGAAGGATGATAGGAGTGAAGATGAAGATTAGGGGTTGAGGATGCCCCTTCGAGAGGACATGCAGGTTCAAGAGAACATGAGTGTGCTCTTGAAATGGATTAGATGATGAAAGGGGATATGGGGAAGATGATGAAAAGTGATGGATAAGAGAGTATGATAAGTGATAGGAGATTGGGAAGCACAAAAGGATTTAAGGACAAAGTCCCTAGTCAAGCTACAAGCCAAAATGGGTTGATGATGGATTGAGTGTTGTTGATGAGGGAATGATATATCCCAAAACAACATGAGGATAGGGAAGGATACATCCTGATGAGTGTTGTTGATGAGGGAAGGATACATCCCAATTATGATGATGAAGGTGTTGTTTTCGAGGGAAGGATACATCCTAAAATAACACAAGGATAGGGAAGGATACATCCTGATGAGTGTTGTTGATGAGGGAATGATACATCCGAAAACACCACCAAAGTATAGGGAAGGATACATCCCAATTATGATGATGAAAGTGTTGTTGTTGAGGGAAGGATACATCCCAAAATAACAAGAGGATAGGGAAGGATATATCTCGATGAGTGTTGTTGATGAGGGAAAGATACATCCCAAAACACCACCAAAGGATAGGGAAGGATACATCCCGATTATGATGATGAAAGTGTTGTTGAGGGAAGGATACATCCCAAAACAACACCAAAGGATAGGGAAGGATACATGCAATGCAATGACATGGAAAATGAAATGCAATCCTAATGTGATTTTCCATCTTTGAAGCATTTATTTTTGTTATAGCATAAGACACCAGGCACCAGAGTATGTAAACCAAGGCGAATTAGCATCTAATACATAAAAAAAACACAACAAACAAGAAGGATATCCCAACACCCCAAAGTCACGAAGACCTTTGTCGGGCCAGGAATTGGGATAACCACAAGCACAAAAGGATGGCCTAGTGTAACACAAGACCTTAGGGCTCCTGGTAGGTACTACGTGTGACAACCAAGAAGACAACAACAAATAAAAGATCAAGATATGCCCCTATGTTTACCAGTCAAAACACACCATTATATGATAGATCATGGTGGCATTAACAAATTATGATAGGGAGCTCAAATGATAAAAAAATCCAAAAGTATCAAAAGATCACAATCAATTTCAAATGTCCTTTACCATAGGATCGAGAGGATTGATGGGATTGATGAGGTTTGTTAGGAAGGATGCATCCTGTTGAGACCAAAGATGGATACTAAACTAAAAGATTGATATGATGCAAGAGACTCCAAAACCAATTGAATATCGTAATACTAGTGGATATCATTTGTTAAGAACCAACTAGATAGGGGCATACTTGATGACATGACACAAGACACAAGACACAAGAATGATACACCCTAAAGACCTAGGGGCTCGGGGGTTGATCATAGATTAGCCTTTCCTATGTGAAAGCATAGAGCCCTCATAGTTCAATAAAAGATGGACGGTTGACCATGGATAAAAGTGGAAAGAGGATGATGGAGAAAATGATGGATGACAAAGACTGGATTGAAAAAATCCATGGGGGTGGAGCAACTGATCAACCTTGCCTACGTGAAAGTGCAAGGGAAACATAGTTCGAACAAGGACCAAAGCTAGAGAATGGATAAGGGATAATGATATGACCATGATAAATGGATAAAAATATGGAACCAATATGATGAGATAAGATAGACCTAGTAGATAAGATAGGATGATGGTGATCGCATAAAGTTTAGGGATGGGATAGTTATCCAAATCACCAAAAGATGAATTTGGAGGGTGACGTGATGGAGAGATGAGTGATGAAAAGTGATAGGAGATTGGAAAGATGTGTGAAAGAAGTAGGAGTGATGACAATGAGATAAATGGCATTGGGTTGCATGGGGGGAAGCCTATAGCCAAGTATCAAAGATAAGGGATTATGAGATGGGGTGTGGATAGAGATGAAGGGATGGATAGATAAATCGAAAATAAATGCAGATGGATAGACAAAGGAGTCGAGATAGAGAATAATTTTTAGATAAATAAAGGAAAATCGAGATCCGGTAAAAATGAAGGATAATCTGTCGTCGTCAGAAAAATAAAGATGTCGAAAATCGAAGAATCTATAATGAACCGGCGTCGAAAATCGAATTCGAGATAGAAAAGAGAACCAAAGGCAGAAATGAAAGATAAATATAATGCGATGAAAGATAAAGTATAAATTAATTATCCGCCCATAAAGTGGAAAAGCACTCGTCGTCCGGAAATCAAAATGCCTCATCGGTAAGAGATCGGGTGATGGTTAGGGATGGAAATGGATGTAGATAGGATACATGGATAAGAAATGGAGACTGGTGGTAGCATGATGAGTGGATAGAGAAGGTAGATGGACATGGATAAGGAATATGATAGTGTATGGGTGAGTGGAATGTATGCAAAGAGGTGTCCAAAAAATTTATAGATGGGTGCCCCTATCTTTATCAAGATCACAAGAAGGATGGAGGGATTGGGATAAATGGGATATGATAGGGAGGATATGTAATATAGGTGGGATGGAGGAGATGAGTGAGGGGGATGCAGTTACCCCCAAGTGTGGAAAGAGACAGATGGGGATTTACACATGATGCATGTTTGCTAGGTTTTCATCATGGTACTCATCCAAGGCACTTGTTTTCCAAGTTTTCACCAATGGATGGATTTTTTTCTTTTTACTTATTTTTGACTTTTTCTTTTTGGATTTTTGGATAGAATGTGGATGGATATTATGAATGAGATAGGATGTGGATAATCAGATTTAGAAGATATGTGATAAGAAGACAAATGAAGGACTCAAGCATCAAGTTCCATACTAGGTGTTAAGATCCCATGTGTGGAGTGACTATTGGATGTTGGTACAACCTTATTAGGATAAATGGATTATGCAAGAGAATGGATTAAAGGGATTTGATGTGGGATAATTGATGGGATACTGGAAAGTGTATGGGTGGAATGATGGGTTGGATGTGTGATGGGGAAATGTCTTCAAGACCAACATTGGTACATGTGGTGGGAATTGTTGGATGTAAGAAGAAGTTGGAGGATGGGGATGGATGAGTGTGGGGATAATGGAGGGAATGGGATGGGGAATTTTTGGGACATAAGGACGAAAATAGATTTAGGAGATGGAGGGTGCGTATAATTAGTTTTGGATTAGCAACTTTGGATGTTGTTACAAATTTTTCATTTGAAGGAATTGCATCTTTTTTCTTTGGGATCCACATGTTTTTGATCTCTGCTTTGGTGGGCCTTTGTGGCTATTGGTTTGATTTTAATTTTTGGATTTGACTTTTCTTTTTGTGAACATGTATTTTAGAGTGGACATGGGGATCTTTAGATTCATGTGGATGTTTAGATTTATGCATTTTTATTTTAACATCCAAAGTGCTTTTAGTAACAATGGGATGGGTGTGAGGAGATGGATGATGTGGAGAAACATGAATGGAGTGATGGAAGTAGGATTTTTTGAGGCGATGTCTGGATGAAGGATGTGTAGATATGTGAATTTGTTGATCCTAATTAGGGGACATGAGAGTGGGATGTTTATGATGGGTGACATGGATGGGTGATGGATGGATGAGAGGATGAATAGGGTGAGATGGAGGAGGTGATTATGGGATATAAGGGCGCAAAATAGACATAGTACTTGGAGGATGTGTGATGGTGGATGCAGGGACATAAGAACCCTGGATTTGGAAGAAGGAGAATATGGATGGATTTGTTTGAGGTGATACAATGGAGGGATGATTGAAAATGGTTTACTGGAAGGAAAAGAGCCTAATTATTACGTTGGAGGAGAGCTTCGATTGAGGATGTATAGAGGTTGTACCAACATTTTTGGATTGCGAGTCTTGAGAGATATATCCAAGACCTTGTGTACAAGGATTTTCTTTGACATGGATGGGCTCTAAAATACCTTGCTCATGAAGGCCTACAACTTTTCCTTGATAGTTCATGCTTTTGAGCATTCGCTTTATTGTAGGGTGCTTGTTATTTTGGAAAAATGATGTGAGTCCATTATTAGATGGAGGAGGATGGGAAATGTATATTCTTGGTTCCTCTTCTTCAAGAAAACCACCATGGATGAACGTGAGAGTACCGAGGGAATATAAAAGTGGTGTGTGGATAGTGGGGTTAGGTGACAATGGAGGCTCATGAGATGGAGATGATGGGGTAGCAATATCTTGATCAAGAGGAGTGAGTGGTAAGGGATTAGATGACATGATAGGATCTAGATTTATGGCAGTAGATGATAAGGGCTCATGCAATGGAGTGATTGGATCTTGAGTATCAATGTGTTCATGGTAGAAGTGGATGAGAAGGACTATGATCTTGAAATAGACTAGATGGGATAGAAAAGATATTCATTTGGATAACAAAGTTTGTTGGTATGCTCTATATCAAGCTCTTGGCATGACTCCTTTGCGCGTGGGTAGCATGTGTGGGAGAGTGTTACAGGAGGACAAGTCAAGAGTGGGGGAGATGGAAGGATGGGGGATTCGTGAAGTTCATGTGGATGGATTTCGATGATACTAGGAGTGGGAGGAGTGGATTGGACTTGAATTTCTTTTCTGGATTGGGTAGATCTAGGAGTAGGAGATGGTGATTGGGTTTTGTTATCTTTGATGGGCTTAGTAGAACTCAGAGTAGGAGATGGGGGCTCAATGGATTTGGTAGATTTGATGGTTTCAACGGTTTGAGTGGTGCTAGGGGTGGGAACATTAATGATAGGGGTGGTATGGAGAAGGGACTCATCACTAGTGACCATGGATGATGGATTGGGAAGGCATAGTTCCATGAATTCAAGGTGTGGATTTGGGGATGTCTCATAGAACTTTTGGAGTGAGGTAGAAATTGCATATTCTAGGCTGATGGCATGGTAGGAGTGGGTGGTGAATGGTGGAATGGGATGGGATTAGATTGCAGTGTGTGGCCATTGTGTGTCAGGTAGTGTAGAGACAAAGATGTAGGTAGTGGGTATATAAAAATATTGGGAACCCAAGACTGAGATAGGAAAGGTAGGAATGAGTGGTGAGAATAGGAAGAATGTAGATGGTGAATTATAGCGAGAAAGGATGGCAGATGTTGGGTAGAATAGGGGTTATTAGTAGTGTAGGGTAAAATAAAAAAAATTTTTGAATGCTTAGAATTGAATGCGGCAGTTAATTTATGGAGGATTAGGATAGAGGGACATGGATGGGGAATTGCAATAGGAGTATTGGGATGGTAGATTAGGATGGGAAGATTGGGGTTGTGGATTGTAGTAGGAAGATGTGGATGGTGGATTATAATAGGGATATTGGGACAATAGATTGGGATAAGAAGACATGGATTTTGGATAAGAAGATGGTGTAGAGGGAGGATACAATGAATATGTGGGTGATGAAGATAATGGATATCCCTTGTCAAAGATAGCACAAGGAGCATTATTCAGCATGGATGAAGACCTAACATGATATCTTAGAGGGGTGATTGGATTTTGGAAAGTGGTTGGGGAAATCTTACTAGAAATGATAGCATCAAGGGGATCTATGTCATATACTTCTTGATCAACAAGGCTCTCGTTATTGTCATCAACGTAATTAGGATTCCCTTTGACTACTATTTTTTGTTGCATTGGTGAAGGATAAGGATTCATGATGTTATATTAGATGGATACAGATTGAGAAGATGAGAACAGATGATTAGAAGGAAAGAAAAGGTGATGAAAAGATAAATAGGGTGGATTGGAAGAAGATGGAAGAAGGGGATCTTAAGATTTGTTTCACTATTAGAAGATCCTAGATGTAGATGAACTAAAGCTTAGATTGGGATTGGATTGGAGGATGTGATAGGATTGATTTTAGAAAAAGTTTAGGGGTTTTAACTAGATGATGTAAGATGCTAACAATTGGATTTTTCCAGATTTGGTAGTTTTCAAAAATTGTCAAATTTTCCCATTTTAGGTAACTGCACATGCATATCTTTGAGAGTCTATTTTTTTTCCAAAAGCTTCCTAAAACTAAGGTAGGATGAATTTCCAACTAACATCCTAAGTTTGAAACATGATTTTTGCGTTATTAACAAAAATGACTTTTCAAAAATTGGAAAAAGCACTAAATTGTGATTTTGAGGGTCAAGATGAAAGTTTCAAGCCCTAAAAAATGTGCTAAAATGGGGGCTAACCAGCTGGGAGTTGATTGGAAATCCAAATTCCACCTCATAATGCAACCACCCATAAAATTTCAGCCCAAATGGAAACTCGAGTCAAAACTTATGGCCTTTAAAAGTTTCTACATAAAAATCAAAATCCTTGAAACGAAGTCTAGGTGATTGGGATAGATGAACCGATGGAGGATATGGAATCTAATGATTTTCTAAGATGTACATATGTGATTTTTTCTATGAAATAATGAATTTCAAAAAATGTTGATGAACGGGAATGACAATGATTTGGGGGTAAGGTCGCCTGTCTTGAGGGAAAGGTTGCCTAAGGGAAAGGTTGCTTGTCTTGAGGGCAAGGTCCCCCAACTATAGGGCAAGGTCACTTGTCCTTGGGGAAAGTTTTCCTATCTCTGGGGAAAGTTTGCCTATCTATGGGTCAAGGTCCCCCATTTCTAGGGCAAGGTCACCTATCTATGGGTCAAGGTTGCCCAAGTCAATTTTTAGGCTTGTTCAACTCAGAAAAGAGGAAAATGGATTATCGGAATGGGAAAATGAATGCTCAGAACAGGGAGACTGATGCTCAAAATGGGGAGAATGATGCTCAGAATAGGGAAACAGATGCTCAAAATGGGGAAATAGATGCTTGGAACAGGGAAATGGATGCTTGTAATAGGGAAACAGATGCTTGGAATGGGGAAATGAATGCTCTGAATGAGGAAACAAATGCTCGAAATGGGGAAATGGATGCTCAAAACAAGGAGACAGATGTTTGGAATGGGAAAAAGGATGCTAGAAATAGGGAGACTGATGCTCAGAATGGGGTGATGGATGCTCAAAACAGGGAAACAGATGCTTGAAATGACTAAACGAAAGGAAAAATTGGTTGTTTAGGGTGAAAAATCTCCCAACTCAAGTGTAGGGTCACCCAACTTGGGGAAAGGTGCCCAACTTTGGGCAGGGTAACTCAACTTAGGGTAGGGTCACCCAACTTGATGAAACTAACAAATTTAACGCACTGTTTGAGCGACAGTGACTTAGCTAGAGGGCAAGGTCACCCCTGTCAACAAAATTGGACTTAACTTTGGTAAAAAAACTATGGAAAAAGAACAAAAACATAACAAACAACAATCAAAAGGTAAGGGTAACTTGACTAAATAAAAACTCACTAGTTTTGCATAGAAAAGATAGTCCAAGCAACACAATCCTAAGATTAGTAAGATGGGTATGGCCAACATGGTTCTCTATCTAGTCTGAACAAGGTGAACTAGGGAGCCCTCAATATACACATGGTACATGAGGCACAATCTATGAACACTAGTTTTTCATAGGTGTGAGTCAGAAGCCCCAATTAAGTACTAGAAACTTGAACCAACTCTTCATGTCTTATCTAGGTATCACCCTAGCTTTGATGCTTTGCCAAACACAACGTGACCGAATTGGGGTACAGTTTTAGCTCCCCCCCCTTTATATACCCCAGTAGTACACGTGGTTGAGATCGTCCCTTGGGGTGATGAAATCCCCAAGTAGGTCCCTCTAAAAAGAGAACACTAAATATTTTTGTCTAGTCCCCAAGCTTGCACAGAGCATAAGGGGAAAGCTTGAATGATTTAGTGCCCCCTAGGTAACACAAAGGACTAAGTGAGCTATGATATCTCTTCACCTAGGATCATCAAATGGCACAAGGGGATTGGATACGTTAATATCCCACTTTAAAAACACAACACAAATGTTTTGACTCACCCTAATTAGATCTATGTGTCTAACTAGTATGAAAACAAAAAAACAAACAAGCTAACTAAGAAACTTGGCCCATTTGTCCTGAAGAAAATACGTTAGTGGTTAATCCTTCAGTTTTGGATATGCATGAAACAACTACAAAAATGTTAGTTAAAACAATCACATTCACCAACAAGATAGGTTAGGGGGTCAGTACTAAGAAAAATAACAAGAAAAAGACTTTGAAAATGAAGTTTAAGTCACTTTTTTTACCTCAGTCACCTTTGTTTAGGTCAGGATCGCCCATCTTAGGGAAGGATCACCCCTACTAGGGAAAGGATTCCCTTGTTAGGGTAGGGTTACCCATGTTAAGGCAAGGTCACCCATTTTGAGGGTAGAGTCACATGTTCAGAAATAGAGGGCATATTTGCAAATGTTTCATAGATGGGTGACTGTGCAAGGGAAGAATCACCTTTGTTGAGGGACAAGTTGCCACTTTGAGGGAAAGGTCACCCCTGTTGAGGGAAAGGTCACCCTTGTTAAGGGAAAGGTTGCCCCTATTTAACTTGAAGCTACAAAAATTTAAGCAACAACAAACGTGAAAGAAATAGACCCATCTGTGGGTCCCATCGAGCGTGCCAAAAATGTCAGCAGCATATTTTTCTACCTTAAATGATGCAAAAATAAAGAAATACAAAAGGAGAATGACACAATACAACACTTCAAGATTAGCTGAACTTGAACCTAAACAAAAGAAAGATAAAGCAAACGATATACCTTTGTTCAAGTTGATCATTGGTTGGCCCTTTGATGAAGATTTGATGTGTGCTCCTTGATGGCAAGAGTGCTAAAAATTATATGTAAACTGATCTAGATCACAAGATGAATGCAATGAAGGATGTGGGTATTTTGATAGATGAATGCAAATGGATGCAATTAAAGCTTCAAAATGCAACAATGGAGGTTGAATGTAAATGCTTGAAGTTGAATGCTTGAGATTCCTTGAGCTTGAATACTTGAATTTGTGTTGAAAGTAATAAAATAAGAAAATTAGACTAAAATCCTTTATTTTAGGGGAAAAGTCTCTAGAGATATGAATGGCTAGGATTTAGCCAACATGGGAAAGATGAAGGGCTGTGGTGAGTTGAGGACTCACAATCCCTCACATCTTGCCATGTGGAAAGGGAGGTGACAAAATGACATGTGAGGTGGAGAAAAGACATGTTAGGTGGAGGTACTTGCAAGTACCTTGGGATTAAGCGAATAGTTCCTCAAAAAGGAAGATCTTGTTCCCATGTGGGAAGGATGGTGACAAGTGAGGACTTAGAATGTCCCATTAACCTTTATGGGGAAGAGGGGAGCATTGGAGGAATAAATGTGAATATTAAATTCATATGATTAGGAGTACCTTAAGGATATAACAAGGTCCTCGTAAAGTAAGTCCTTGTCCCCATGTGGGTGATGTGACTCATGAGGGGATTGAATTTCCCAACAACCTTCATGGGGAAGAGAGGAGCATTGGAGGAATAAATATGAATATTAAATTCACATGGGGGAGAGGTCATGACTAAATAAAGAAAGCTCGTATGACAGGTTGACTTGGAGGACATACCAAAAATGGCATGAGGATTAGATTAAGGTTGTGCAAATAGGTGATTAAGAAGACTAATGAAGGATTAGAGCAAGTGGAAAAATTTGGAGGATGTGACATCAATCTTGATTAAAGGTGTGCACATCCTAATCATGAATTAATTAAATTAATCCAGATTAGAAGATGATTATGGAGGATGTGACAAGGAGAGAAAATAGGGAATTTAAAATTGATTTAAATTCGAAAAGGGTAAATGACTAAATTAAATAAACTAATATATTTATTTAATTTAGAGAGGAAAGGATGAAAGGTAAAGTATTTAATTATTAAATTAATACTTTAGGAACCTTAGGAAAAGGGGAAATATTAATTAAATAAACCATTTAACTAATATTGATGAAATAGAAAAATAAAGGAGGCGAGTTTGACCATATGGGAGTGGTCAAATTTGGATGACTACACCTCCAATCCTCACTTAGATTAGATATTTTCATTTCATCCTCTTTCTCAATTCCTCCATTATTAGGAAGATTAAATGCTCTATTAAATTCACAATAAACATATGTTATTTTGAAATCCTCCAGTTTATCTAAAATTGATCGAATTAGTTTTAGCCATTTATTCAACTTCTAATTATTAGTTTCTTTAGAATATCATCAAGTATACTTCAATGTTTACACTTAGTATCTTTTATTCATATGATTTAAAATCTTCATATAAATCTTCAAGCTTTGCATCAATATTGGATCCTTTCTGGACTTTTTTGAAATTTCCCAAATAAGGATTACTGCCTCATCCTTGATAATGTGACCTACATCTAAGGCATTGAGATTACATACAAAGGCCTCGCTAAAATTAATTTTCAGTCTAACTCTTCAAGGGACCATCCACTCCACCTATCATATTTTCTTGGAGCATTCTTAGTAGGGATTGGTTTGGAAATTCATGGCCTGAGTCTTTAGTAAACTATAAGATTTGATTTCTTTATCATCCTAGCTAGTGAAGGTGACTCTATACTTTGAGTTATTTATTCACAACTTCCAAAAATATCATAAAAAATTCTCCTATTTCACTCTTTCCAAACTAACCAAATTACATCTAAGGGGCTTACTAGCCATAAATTTTCCTAAAAATACTTGTGTAGTCACAAATAAATTTGAAAGAGTTGCATCAAATATTGTTTAAACCTCTAGCCCACCCTATCTTCCTTATTAACCAATTCCAACAACCAATGGTGAAGGGGAAATTTAAAGAATTTGATTCATTGTTACTTCACTGTGGTTTCATAAGAAGCATGCGAGGGTCCTAACACACCAATAGAGTAATATTGTCCCTAGTAAGTATCCTTTTATGTATATTAATTCATGTGAAAGCCTATACTTTTGGTGGCACATTGAGTCTCCAACAAATGTCCATTGGCCAACTATGATCATTAGGACTAAGGTTTTGTATTTGATAACCAAGCATAAATAAATAATTCTTAGAATTAGCATCACGCCATACAATTTGGTCTAACTTTAGGGAGAGGTTAATTTCCCTTGTGTTTAGTATATTTTTTATCTTTGTTTTAGCTAAATCCTTGAGAGATACATTGCTAAAGTCACCCCATTCCCAAGTGATTCCATTTTCCCCCTCATCTCAATAGAAAATTATATGACCTTATCACCCTATACATCATCCATTGTTCCTTTGAAATCACTTAGTTCTTCAAATTCTAACAGTGTTCCATATCCAATATAGGAGTTGGTTCAAAAATGCACAGAAAATGCCATTATTTATCATTAGGATAGGCGGTATGTGATAATGGGATGAATTTTTATCATAATACTCCAAATATGAGATCCATTCAATGATGCACCATTGCTAGGATCTTTCTTGGATCATTTGTACCACTTGAGATACTTGTTCTATATGACTTTGTAACACTAATCACTTAGATTATTAAACATCTACCACAACAATTTTGTGCCTAATGCTACATTTTTCTATGATAATTTCAAGTGATATTGGTACCAAATTCCCTTTTGCTTCACCTCATTATATCCTATCTTACCAATGTGATTCTTTTAGTTGTGTTCGATCCAAGTCCTATAATTTTTTTAATGATATCAAGTCTCTCACTGGATGTTCTTTGTTAATTAGATATATTATAATTATTAATAAGTCATCTTAATCATTAAAATTTGGCCTGTAACCACTATTATCAAATGGATTTTCCATTCTTCCACCTTTGGTTTGGAGATGTCCACAAAATTTCCCATACTATGGTTCTTATTTCCCCTTTAAATAATGGACCCCTATATATTTTCTTGAAATCGAGTATATATTGATCCCCAAGAAATTTTTAATTCATTGATATTAGAAAAGGAACATAAAATGAGATGGTTTAAAAAGATCAAAGTCCTTGATGAACATCATCTTCATTCTCTCAATTGCTTCAGAGCATACCAAAATGGTTGCCATATATATAATAAGTTTATCTACACTAGATAATTTGAGGTTGGCGAGGTATTGTTTTTATGGAAAATTAGAAGAATACCAACTAAAACAGAGGAAAAAAAGTTTGAACAAAATTGGTTAGGTGCATATGTCATCATTTCTAGTTTTTGATCATGAGTATACAATTTGGTGACACTTGAAGACTATCAGCTAGATGAACAAATGAACATTGTGCATATTAAAAACTTATTCCTAAGATATTTATAACCAACCTTTCAAAAATTCAAAAAATACCAAAAATGAAATAAATTTAAAAGCCAAGAAAATTAAAAATTAAAAAATTAGTACAGAGAAATAAATCTATCCAATGATGAAAACCACTTCTTGTGGTACCTTGGGTAAGTACCCGGATGGAAAATTAGCAAAAAAGTGTCATATGTAGTAGGTGATCACTCTTATCTATGATAATTCATCACTTCACCTGGATATTAAGATCCCTTTTTGTCACCTGATCCACCTCACCCTAGTATTGTTCACTGTGTACAATAGTTGATTACTATCTTTTGAGGTGTTTCAAATACATACCTGGCAACTTTGAGAAGTTTTTATCAGTTTCAGTATGATCAAGTGCTGGTTAGTTTCAAGTAAATTTGATTTTTGCTTATTTTTTAGCTTCTAAATGAATACACATGTCTATGTTTCATTGAAGCATGTCATATCATCCAACATATCATGAAAATGTGAATTACCCACTATTCCATGAAAATGATAAATGTATTCCCTCTTACAAGCCATATCACATAGAACAACTTGTTGGATTTATCCCAAATGTCCATGTAACAATAGATTACTAGAAGTTCTATCATGTTTTCCACCCTCCCATCCCTACTCAATCTTAATATTAGCCAATATATGATCAAAATCAACACCAAGAAGAGGTTTTTGATGCCAACCAACATGATTATTCACATAATCAACCTCAAGAGCACCCTTACTAGAATGTATTGGAATTGATCCAAAAGCTTGACCCTGTTTTATGGGATTTAAGCCAAAAGCTTGAACATATGAAGATTAGTGATGTTAGTAAGGTGTTCTCACACATGTATTGGATGTTGGTTGACATCAAGAAGTAGAAAAATATTATCTCACATCAATAAGAGTTGGTTGATCAATCCTTTTTTTATGATCAAGAGTGGGTGACAAAAAGAATATAGTTTGAGGAAAATCTTGAAAGAGAGATAACTACTAAAAAGGATCAAATGAAGTTTTTTTCTACTCAAGTGCAAAGTAATCGAGCTTATTCAAATTATCAATCCCAAAAAAACTATGAAACCTAGGAAACTACTTACATTCCTAGTTTCATCTCAACTCTTCCTGTAATGTTGAATCATCCAATGAATGTAGAGTTTTCAAAGAACAAGTTCCCTAGTTTTAAACAAGAGAAAATTTTTGAGCCCATTAGTGAGCCTACCAATGAGCCTTTGACCCTTAAGATTCTAAGTTGGAAAGGGCCTCCTGCTCTACCTTGTGAGGTTCCAACATCTGCTATACAAGAGAAGGGGGGGCCACAAATGTAAACTTGTTACATTTAGCTATGGAGGAATATAGATTACAACAACAAAAGGTTGAACAAGAGAAGGTTTCTCAAGATGTATCCTACAATGTTTTAGCCAATGATGCTCTTGCTTTTTTTGAAGATGGTGAAAATGTTCCAATAGGACATAAAGGTCAAATGGTGAAAGAAAATGACCAAGAAGAGCAATTTATAGCTTGGAATGAAGAAGGTGTGAGTTTTCCCACTCTAACAACGGTTTCAGAATAACAAGAAGAGATCAAACAATATGGGGAGTTATTGATTGATGATCATCAGCAAGGAAATGGAGCCTTAGACCATGTAGAGGAGCATAAATCTAAACCTGACACCATATTTAGAGATATAATTGAATAGTTTTTCAAAGTTGGGTAACAAGGAAGAATACCTATCACAAGAAGTTGGCAACCATGATGAAATAGGGCAGCAAGTTCACAAGATTGAACAAGTGCTAAAGAAGTGGGAGGAATATGGTCTTGATAATGAGGATCCCATTCTCTCAGTTCAAGAAACTTCTCATGAACCTATTTTGCAAGGTTTTAGCTATTTGGAGGAGCTTCCTTTCTATTGTAAAAAGGAGTTTGAGGCTGATATATCAAATGAAGCTATCCCTAAGAGCCTTCTAAGAGTTGATAGCTTTGATAAGTTATTGGATACCTTGGTGGAAGAGTATTTTCCATTGACCATGGAGGAAGAACCAACATGGAAAATTGTTATGCAAGGTGAAGCCATGAAGTAGGACAACCATGAAAAGTAGGAAGTAAGAGAAGTAGCCAGCAATGGTAGTTCAAAGTTTGTTCATTCTAAAGGCTATCCAATCAGATATTTAGCTAGTTTGGAGGCCACTGAAGTACTAGAGGTCATGCTTGTACCCAAGTATGAGGATGCAATTGAAGAAGAAGATGATTTTGGAGTTGCAACTAAAAGTGATCAAATTCTGCTCACTTGAATATCTTTTATGAAAGATTGCAACAGTCTATTGAATATCTGCATGTGTTTCATGTTCTTTTAGCAATACATAATCATGTAATGCATCAATTGTTGATTAAAAAGAGGTGTTATTTTGTGAAGCTAGTCAATGGTTTTTTTTGAACAACTTCTTTTCTAGTTAGGGTAGGTTAGAATAGGTTTCTAGTTGTAGTTTTCATTTCCCTAAGTGTTGTTTTGCATAGTTAGGTTAGTTTTCTTTGAGTGCTTTGGTGTGTTGCAATAAGTTTCCAGGGTGTCATACGCTAATCTAGTGAGTTACAGCAATGTGCATGTTGTTTTAAATTTTTTTCAAGTTTCCATGTGACTTTGTGCCCAAGGGATAAGCTTTAGGCAATTGATCAAGATGTTTAGCAGTCAAACATATAGCAAATGTCACCAAAAATGTTACTTGATTTTTCTTCTAGCTAAATTAGGTAGACTTATGATTATGTTTGCATTCAAACAATAAAAGATACATGTAATTTTTTTAAAATTTTCATCCATGTGCATAAAAGAGATTATCAAAAGATTACATTGTTACAATTATATAAATACATATTGTAACTATGGGAAATTCTCAAGTTAGTAGATTAGTAACTAAATAAACTAAAACCCAAAGTAATAATGAAGCACAGGGGAGGAAATAACATGAAAAAAAGAAAGATATTACCTTAAGTCTTCAACCTCTATGATTGACCTCCACTATACCTTCTCTATTTGTTGTAATATGAAGTTTTCCCTCAGATTTTGAGTGAGCAACCTATGACTATGTCAAGACCAAAGCAAAATGTTGAAGGATTTGATATGAAATGCAATACTATGCAACTATGTAATTAGTAAGCTAATCTAACTATGACTATGGCATGCCAAAATGCAAAAAAACTAAGATGCAAAGAGTGCCTAAGATTGTAAATAGCATGAAGGTGACAAGATTGCAAGATGTCATGAGATAGAAAATGAGACCAAAATTTCTATTTTATAGAAAATGCATTTTTGAATGAATGGCCAAGATTGAAGATTGAAAAGTGCCCTAGAATCAATGGAGAAGATTAAATATGACCACCCACAATTAAGGTTAGGGAAACATTAGGTCAAATTTGAAATGGGTAGACAAGATTCAATTTGAGAAAATTAAATCAAGGGATGACAATGCATGTGACAAGGAGATAAAAATGGCACAGAAAAAGAGGTGGATGGAAAATCACATAATATTAGAAATTACTTAATTTTTGGAGGAAAAGATTATTTTGAATTAAAAATTAATTTAATTAAAAAAGGTGGGATCGCATCACAGTAAATAATTAATTTGAATTATTTACTAAAATGACAAGGTGGACAATAATTAAATAAATTAAGACTTTATTTAATTATGAGAAGAAATTAGAAATTAATGACGTATTTAAATAAATAACCAAAATTTATCTATTTAAATAATGAGGAAGAAAATTTATGGAAAAAGATAATTAAATAAATTAAGAAATTTATTTAAGTATGGAGACATTAGACCATTAGCGACGTATTTAAATAAATAAATAAAATTTATTTATTTAAATAATCAAGAAGAATAAAGAAACATGAATTAATTAAATAATTATGAATTATTTAATTAATAGTCGAAAGTGGACCGAGGACATAATTAAAATGCCTTAATTATGCTACTAAGAAAAATGGCGACAATAGAGCTTGCAGGTCTAGGTCATTTTTATGTGTCTACATTATTCCCCTCTTTGTCATAATGTAGCCTGTCACATTGTGACAAATCAAATTTAGTCTGAAAAAATGCCCCAATGAAGGTACGAGGTATTTATGCCCCTTAGGAAAATTTTCAAATTTTGGCCTAACGATAAAAAAAATTGGAAAGTATCCCGAAAAGTTTATTTGGTGACCAGCAAAGCAATGGCATATGTAGTTTTGGATTTCGAGGAGTTTAAAGTAGCCTAGAAGGTGTTCAAAGTCGGTTAGATGAGCCTCCAGTAATAAAAAGTTGGAAAAATGCCACTTTGACCCCATAAATAAGTTAAAAATGGGGTAAAAGTCAATCCATTTTCACATTGTCAATAGTAAATTTGGATAGCCCAGAGTGAGGAGAGCAGATGCGAGGATGGTGATTCTAGTTACTGAGCACTGTAGGGAGATCATTCAAACATTTAGACTACCAGAGGGCGCATAGCCAGTGGTGAGTGCACCTAACCCACTTTGTCTTTTTATCTTTTTTTGTGCTTTTGGTAGGGTTTTAGGGTAGGCAATGAATGCACCACGACACATATGCATGCGTGTAAGTCACATTCACATTCACGTTTAATGCATTTGATGCATCGTGATGCAAATGCAATGAGTTTGTAGGAAAGGTCTAGTAGGTGCAACGCATTTGTGAAAAACTAAGACACATTTTCCAAGTCGTGCCACAATTTACAATCGTGATGCCACATTTAAAATAGTGTGATGCATTTACACACTCAAGTGATGCATCTGAATGAAGTGGCGTATTTGACAAGAATAGTGACGCAAGTGCCATGTCGAGACACAAATGTGAGTGAAAATGACCCAAACACTAGATTGAGACACAATCGAAGTATGGAATGACACAATTTCCTAAGTGTGATGCATATGAAGTCAATGGGTATGTGTAGGATCATCATGGAAAAAATAGGCCCTTAAGTGGCAAAAAATTCAAAAAAATCAGAGTTAGGCAACTTGACGTAAAAATTGGAATAAGTTATCTATATTATTTCAAAAATATGTAACAATAGAATCTGTAGCAAATTCAATGTAGTTTCTAAACTACTAGGTTTGTTTTTACAAAAAAAAAAATCTATTTAGTGAAAATTTGAAATTTCAATGCAGTGGTACTTAAATTTCAGGGAAAAAATAAGTAGGTGTTTGTCTGACCACCCTAACCACAATAAAATGATAATATTTTTTTATAATATTTTAGATATAAGTATAGGACTCATGCCCGGATGTGATGCATATTTTTTTAAATTTTTTTTAAATAAATAATTAATTATGAATTTTTTATTACAACTTTCTAAAAAATATAAAAACTTGTATGTCTGACCACCTTAACTTGGTCAAAACTTCATTAAATTTAATTCTTGTTTCTTAAATCCTATAGTATGTGAAGCATAGAATGTGATACATGCTTTGGATTGAAAAAATGTGATATCGTTTGAAAGCTTTAGATGTTTTTCAATCAGCCTATCAATTAAGACTTTAGTTGTAACTTGAATAGAAAATGAATAATAATTACTTATTAAATTCAATGTAAAGCATAATTTATATTGGTGGAAAGCTGAGAATCTCCTTTAAAAACCCTTTTCATTTCATCAATTTTGGGTAAAAAAATAGTCGTCAGCCACATAACTATCATATTGCCACTTTTTGGCCCATCATGATCCTGCACATGCCCCAATGTGACATTTGATTTTGACCAAGGCTAAGTTTGTTGAGGTTCACATGTTGAAATAGTTCTAAGTAGATAGAAAATATGGATGATTTTCAATAATGTTCCAATGCTCGTTTGTGTCTATGTAGATACAGTTATCACTTATCTATACTCGGGAGAGTAGACCATTGACATATGGGTTTCAGGACCAACTTTGAGATAGGAAGTGACAACAACTGATGTGACTTGGACTATACTACGTTGCTTCCATGCCCATTATCTAGGAAAATATGGGATTGTTGACCACACTTTGTGAGAGATGGCACTTTAAGACACGCTCCTTTCATTTACCGACAAAGAGGCTACAGTGACTCTTGAGGACATGTACCGGATCTTGCACTTGTCAATCCGAGGGGAGCGGGTCATGTATGATCCAAAGTAGGGATACCATACATTTATCTCCTATTATTAGGACGAGACCAGTGTAGGGAACTAGTGGATTGTCAATCAGTGATACCATAACTACGATGAGGTGGCAGGGCAGGTAGGGATTGAGGCAGGGATAGAGGTAGAGGAAGAGGGAGAGGTGGAGGAGATGATAGAGGAGGCAGGCATGATATTGGAGATGGTGGGAGACAGAGACAAGGAGGCGATGGTGGGAGACAAGGGAGGAGGGTGAGGTAGTTTGTGGAGAGAGTTCCCTTGGTGCCAATCCCCAAGGTAGTAGAAGAGGAGGAGAGGGAAGAGGCAGTGAGGTAGGAGGGAGAGAGATGATAGGATGTGGCCCTCCTGATGTTGGGGTTGGTCAAGAGGAGGGGCGATAGGAGAGAGAGGGACTAGAGGAGGAGGCACTACCAGAGATGGAGATAGAGATGCCAAGAAAGGAGGAGGTCGACGAAGGTGAGGAGGATGTGGGGGATGAGGAGGATATAGGTGATGATGAGGACACCATAGATGAGGTGGAGTGGTTGCTGAGGTGACAGATGGTAGAGGGGGAGGATGACATGCTGATAGGACCACCACTACTGCATGATGCGACCGTAGATCAAAGAGTGGCTGATCTACAGAGTAGAATCAATGAGGCTTCTAGATAGATCAAATCCCTATGAGTAGAGTTAGAGGTTGCATGGGTTGAGCAAGACAAGGCCGAGATCAGGTGGTAGGAGGTGGAGAGATGGTGTTCAGGATTTGTGGATTCGTGTGCCAGGCTAGTCAGGGATGTGGCGAGGGAGTTGGCCATAGTTAGTTCTATTTGGGGTTAGTACCAAATGTTGTATGAGAGGGTAGTGTTGACCGATCAGAGGGAGCTTGGGTTATCTTGATCATATAGCAAAACAGGTTTAGGATCAGGAAGCAGTAGCAGGTCCCACAGTAACCGGAGCCAGAGCAGTGTGGGTGGTTCCACCTCATCAGGGAACACATTAGGGCATAGATCTCACCATTCCCATAGGAAATCCTTAGAGCATAGGTCCAACCACAACCATTGTTCAACTAGGTTAAGTCATAGGTCAGTGCACAGTCATCCTCTAGTTACAAATCCATCAGCCTCTCGGACATAGGAAATAGTGGCGATGATGTCATCAGTTTCACTCACAGAGCATCAATCACCCATGTCTTCTCCTAGAGGGGATGAGGAGAGCACAACATAGGGCATTGTCATGTTTCATACATTCATTGTTATGGCACTTTATACATTGAATATTGAGCCTGTGAACTCTATTTTTGGGATATCTTATGATTCTATCCAATGACACTACATTTTTTTTTTTGAGATTTATACATGTGATGTAGTTTTGATGCAGCCTATGTGCTTCATGTTATGTGATAATACATTATGTGTTGACTATGTTTATGATGTATTCTTATGTGATGATGAATATGATGATGCAGTTATGATGACCATATGATGCTTACGTGATGCAATTTATGCATTTATGATGTCTATGATGTTGTCATTTATATGCTATGATATGTATGTGTTTATGATGTCTACTTATGATGAGATTCCATGATGATGTGATGATTATTTATATTCATGCTTATATGCCATGAGGATGTGGTGATTATTTATATTTATGCTTATATGCCATGACGATGTGATGATTATTTATATTTATCCTTATATGCCATGATGATGCTATGGATAATGACATGCATAACATATTGATTATGATGTTTTATGTTGTAATGATTATGACATGGATGCCTAGTAATGATTATATGAATGTATAATATATGATTGTAATGGAGGAAATGTATGATTATGGATATGTTGACACATGACTATACATATGTATGGACAATGCAATCTTATGATGTGATATATATGGTTTAATAATACAAATGATGTATGTATTTAAATGTTATGCTTAAAAACCTAATGCAATGCCTATATGATCATGTATGCACTTATGTTTTTGCATGTCATAGGATATTATCATGAGATGAATGAGATAAAATGACAAGACAAAAGGAGATGAATGTTAGTGTGGAGACCCAAATCCTTCGACATGTTATCACAGGACTTTAACAATCATTGCTCTTAATCATCATTGGGTGGATTATAGTAATGGAAAAAAAACACCACGATATGAAATAGATCAAGGTGTGCAAGCTAATACAATCACATAAGACAAGAAATCACATACAAGAATGATCATGAATCATTCTTAAGAGAGTAATTGCCCCAATTTTTTGTCACGACCAACCACAAACAAAAGATAGACAAGAAAGACAAGCAAGGAAAGTCATGAAACATTGTTTCTCCTCTAAATCCTATTATCAGAACATCCTCGAGGAACTAGAAACATGACTATCAAAAGGACAAGATAAGACAATCATCATGATATGTTGTTGCTTCTCTAAATCCTATTGCTAGGACCTCGTGGAGAAACTAATAACATGATGAAAGATCCCAAGACAAATTCCAATATAGTGTTTTCCAAGTGTGCTTGTATGTCAAGTGTTTTGATGTCAAGATGTCATGTTTGATGGTGTTGAATTCCAAACTTTCCAAGGTTGACGATGTCAAAATGTTGAGTGTCAAATTTTGTCAAATTCAGGAAGGACACATCTTGAATAATGTCTCTTTTAAGAGGATCAATTCTCCAATATCAAGATAATCCCTCAAAATGTCAGATGACAATGATAGTACCTAGGAAGGACACATCCTAAGGTATAATTAAATTGTATAGATGACTCTTCAGAAGGACTCATCTAAAGAAAAACCAAGATTTGATAGTTTTGACAAATTTTGATGAGGTTTGACTAAATTTTACTTTTGTTGACATAGCTGATTTGTGCTGATAAAAGTGACTACATGTCAATGCTAACATGTTAATAGGATGGACATGATAACTGAATGATTTCCAGAGTTTGATTTATGAGTTTTTCCACTTTAGAGTGACTTAATTGACTTAAAGATTTTTTATGTGTGTGCTAATGTAATGTCATGGGCCCTAATGGACTAACCTAGTGTGGTCTCAGAGGCTCATCGACAGATGGCCTTGCCTACGTCATGCACTCAAAGACCTCGTAGTTTGACACAACCAATGAATTTGTCTTGATGACCAAGGATTGAGTCATGATTTTTATTTTGACAAACCTAAAAAAACTGACCTAAATTCTCAGGGGCTCAAGGATGAGCCTTGTCTATGTAGCAAATGCGTAGAGACAATGTAGTTCGACAAATGACAATGACTAGTTAACACAACCGACTCGTCAAGATATGACTCTGTTTTTGTGTTTTTGAGATATTTTGAGTTTTTTGTATTTCTTTAGGACATTTTTCAAATTTTAGGTCTTTTTTCAAGAAATTTTTCAATTTTTAGGTCTTTTTTCAAGACATTTTTTTAATTTTAAAGTCTTTTTTAAGGATATTTTTAAATTTTTAGGTCTTTTTTAGGACATTTTTCAAATTTTAGGTCTTTTTTAAGGACTTTTTTGATTTTTAGGTCTATTTTTAGGATATTTTTGATCATCAGAACCATGTGTGATACCCATTGCAATTAGATGAGAATTCCCCCAATCAGATCCCAGACTAGCCAAGTTCGAAGGATGCAAGATGAGCTTGGGGTGACAAATGGACAATATGCAAGACTTGTTATCAACCATTGTCATCCATGAAAGGAATTGTAAGGTTTCATGATGCCAAGGATGGTGTCAGAAAGGTGTATATTTATTATGAACTAAGGTAGATAAAGTGATAGTAGATGGTTGAGCAAAAGCTGACTACGCATGGCACCTGTTTTTCACAATGGTACTTATCCAAAACATATGTTTACCAAGTTTTCACTATTGGACGTGAATTATTTCTCTTTACTATTTTTGTTATCATTTTTTATTTTTTTGGTGTCACCAAGACACTTGTTTGCCAGGTTTTCATCAGGGTGACATTTTTTTTTTTTCAGTTTTTTTGTATTTTTGATAATTTTCGGCCAGACTCCCTAATGCTATGCATAGAACTTTCATAGATGAAGACTATTTATAGGCTTTGTCAACTATTCCCCATCTAGAGTAGCTAATTGATATGCTCCAGAGCCAAAAGAAGATGTGATAATGTAAGGGCCCAACAAATTTGGCTCAAACTTGCTAGGATTTTCTCTATCAAACTAATTCTTTGGATTTTGCATGAGGACCAAATTGCCAATGTCAAATTTTATGACCATGGCCTTTTTGTTATAATTTTGAAAGAGTCGATTCTGATCTACTTATAGATGATTCAAGGTATTATGTCTATGTTCCTCTAACATTTCCAATTCATGCAATCTTAACTGTCGATATTCTTCATCATCAATTAGGCCCTTCAAGGAGACACACAAGGAGGGAATTTTGACCTCGATGGACAGGATGGATTCATCTCTAAAGACTAAGGTGAATGGAGTAGCTCCCGTAGGTGTACGTATACTGGTATGATAATCCCATAGATTAGGGTTGAGTTGGATGTGCCAATCATGGCTAGCGTCATTGACTATCTTTTTAATAATTTTGATCATAGTTTAATTAGACACATCAGCTTGATTATTTCCTTGTGGGTAGTATGTTGTGGAGAAATGACGTTGGATATGGAATCATTCACACAACTCATGAAAATATTGGTTATTGAAAGGATGCCCATTGTCTATGATGATGGATTGAGGTACACCATATTGACAAATTGTATAATTGAGAATAAATTTGGAAATTTGTTTTCTGATTATGTATGTAAGGGGAATGGCTTCAATCCTCCTAGTGAAGTACTTAGTGGCGATGATAATAAATTTATGACCATTGGAAGAGGTGGGATGGATTTTACCCATGAGGTCGAGTCCTAATTATGCGAAGGGCCACAAAGAAGTAATCAAATGAAGTTCTTGTGCAGGTGCATGAATCAAATCAGCATGTATCTGACATTGGCAACATGTCCTGACAAACTCAAGTGCATCTTTCTCAATGGTCAGCTAGTAATAATTGATTCTAGTAATTTTCTGGGCTAAAGTAGGACCACTCGAATGAGATTTGCATATACCCTCATGTACCTCACACAAGGTTGTTTGTTCTTCATCAATGTTGAGACATCAAAGAAGGATATTGTCAAAGCTACAATGGTATAGGGTGTCATTAATGATGGTCTATTGGGTGGTTTTTTGGATAAAGGACTTTTACTGGTTGTTGGATAAGTTTAGGGGAATGGTTTGGCTTTTGAGGTAATCATAAATGTCTTGATACCATGGAAAATTGGGACCAACAAGTTTGCAAACCATTTCTGATTTTGAAATGTCATATGCAGGGCCCAAAAGTTGTTCTACCAAGAATTTGAATTGATGCAAGTTGCTTGGAATGTCTAATAGGGAGCCAATTGTAGCCATTGTGTTTGCAACATTGTTCTGTATTCTTGGAACTTGCTCAAAAGTTAACATGTGGAAATATTTCTGAAAACTATCAACCATTCTTTTGTAAGGCATTAGCTTCTCGTCCTTGGTGTCATAGTCATCATTGACCTAATTGATGACCAACTGAGAATCCCCATAAACATGAAGTGTTTTGATCTTCCATTTAATGGCCATTCTGAGTCCTGTAACAAGTGCCTCATATTCTACAACATTATTTGTACAAGGAAAATTAATGTATTCCCACTCCAAAACCATGACTAGTATGAGGCCTGTCAAAATAAAGCTTCCAAGGTGATTTTGGTTCTGCATGAAATATGGACTCATCAGGAAAGTTTGCCACCAATGGGTGATCACTTTGTATAGGAACATTTTCCAATTGATTTGTTATCACTTGTCCCTTTATAGCTTTATTTTCCACATACTAAATATCATACTCACTCAAAATCATAACCCACTTTTCCAAACGACCTGTCAATGTTGCATGACTTAGGAGATATTTGAGGGGATCAATTTTTACTACCAGTTGTGTCTTTTGATTCAACATGTAATACCTTAGCTTCTAGGAAACAAAGAAAAGTTCCAGGTAGGTGCATTCAATGGTTGTATAATTTATCTTATATCTAACAAGTGTCTGACTGATGTAGTATATGGCCCTTTCCATCTCATCATAGTCATTTTGTGCCAACAATGCCCCCATTGCTAAAGTTGTTGTAGAAATGTATAAGATCAAAGGTTTCCCTTCAATTGATGGAATTAAGACCGGTGGTGATAGTAAGTAATCCTTTATTTGCTAGAAGGATTCTTGACATTTTTTTGTCCACACAAATGGAATACCCTTGCACAAGAGGTACTAAAATGGTTGACACTTGTCAACCAATCATGATATGAAACATTAGATAGATTGCAACCTGCCTTGCAATGTCCTGAGTTCACTTATTCCCTTTGGAGGAGGCATATCTAATATGGCTTTTACTTTGGCAGGATCGAATTCAATGCCTCTTCGAGAAACTATGTACCCCAAAATTTTTCTTGATGTCACACCAAAGACACACTTCTTGGAATTCAAATGGACTATATTCTTCCAGTATTTTGAAAATTTTATCTAACACATTTAAATGATATTTTTCATGTCAAAGAATTGGCCAAAAGGTTTTCCACATAATCTTCCATTATCTTGTGCATCATTGTTAGAGTAATAAGTTATTAAACTTAATTAATTATATCATATTGGTTAATTAATTAAGTCACTTATCACTTTAGCTACTTAAACTAAACTTAGGAACATTAATAATTATTTATTAACTATTAAGTGTGCACACTAGGGTTTTTCCTTCTAGGGTTTCCTTTAGGGTTATGCATACATTTCTTTTATAAAACAAATAATCTCATGTAATTTATTGAATTTCTGAATAATATTATTTTACACATCTTCATGCAAAGTTGTGCTTTTATTTGATTTCCTCTTATGTGGAAGGATTTTTTGGTTTGCATGTTTGATCTTGGTTTCTAACATGTTATCAAAGCCTTGATATGCAACCCCTTCTCATATTTTTGGAGATTTTTAGTGTAGAGTTCATTCAGGGTTCCTCAAGGGATCTGACCTTGAGCATTTTTTTGGTGCATTATAGAGAAAAACGAAAATTACCATCACATTCAGAGCAGCTAAAAACCTTAAGATCACCTATCATTTTTCTCAAAGCCAAGCAGTTGCAACGAGAGGAATTTTTTTTTAAGGGAACGTAGATCCGTATAGATCTAGGCCCTATCTATATCAATTTATTTGCATAGGTACAAAGGGTTTATTTTTGTTTTTAATATTTTTCCCATTAAAAGAAAATTATTTTATCAAGTTTTTCAAAGTTTTCCTACATGCAAAAAAAATTCATTAGTTTTGTATTTTTTGGAAAAATTAAAAAAAACCAACTAATACCAAATAAAAAAGGGGATGCATTCAATCCACCTGTGCACAGGGTACAGTGTCATACCCTAGCAGCAAGCCCGAGCAGCCTCAGGTAGGCCCTTTTGTTGCTAATGGCATAAACAAACCGGTGGGCTCCAAAAAAAATACTGCCAACCTTTCAAACCACCAATGGGTCTTCAAACAATGACTAACATCTACCAAAGCTGGCGACCTCCTCACAAAACTAACGGACTTTGGAAACTCGCGATGGTACAAAGGAATATTCCTCAAGATTCCGGTATCAAACTGGCATATTCTTTAGATGACCATCAAATTCATTATAGTGGGGGCATTTTTTTGCCAGGACAGCTAGATGGCCATCAAATTTAAGCTCATGAATTGATGATGTCAGCATGATGTTAGCAGCCGTATGACCCTCTTTGCCCCTCCTAGCCCTGATTTTCCTTCAAGGAGAATTTTTTTTATTTTTGGCTTAACTTGGGCATACAGTATCAAAATCAAGTAAACAAGATATCATTGGAAAGCTAGTTCTGAGCACTATCCTGTGGTGTAGTTTATTTTTTATTATTTTTCTATTTAGCTCAATTTATTTCTGTTTGAAGTCATATGTTCATTTATGGCCTCTGAGCTCATAACTTTTTGCCACAATCTCCATTTTTTGCTATCTTTGCGACATTGGAAAGGTATTGAGGAGCTCTATGTTGTTGTCCATGCACTTTTTTCTGTATCTACCCCAAGTTTATCATTATTCTAGATTTTTCCCGATGGGTTTTTTGGAGATTACTTGGATGTTTTGGTAGTTGGAAGGGTGAAACTTGAATCTTTCCACTTCATTTCAGTATTACATCATTTTATTTTTTGTTTATGCATGTTTAAGATTCTCTCCTCTTGAATCATTGTCTATTGTAATAAATGAACTGATATAAAGTTCCATCAAGGGGGTTTCTTGCATAGAAATTTTTTATTAGAGTGTAGTTTTCACTTTGATCTCATCTTGATTTGATGACAACTCACATGGGTTGTATCTAGTTTCTGTAATTTATTTTGGCCACATCTTGCTCTTGCTTGACACATATCAGATTCACATCAGTTCACACTTCAAATTGAGAGCCGATGGTTATTGATCCGCATTGGGTCACATCTCAGTTTGAGGACCACTAAATTTGTGGTTAATGTTTTAGATTTTTCATGGTACTTGCCCCTATGGATCAGTTTTAGTCATAGTTTGGCATCAGCATCAAGATACATAGCTTCCAGATTCTTTCATCACATCATTCCCTCTTATGGGGGGCATCATTTTATCTACTATTGCTTTATGGATTCTAGGGTTGTTCTAGTTTGTGAGTTTTCCAGTTTTCTGTGGTGTCAGGTCTACTATTGCATTATAATGATTCCACCTGAGTCCTTCAATGACTCTCATATGGTTTCTTGTAGACAAAAGTATCTTTCCTTGCTTGCCAAATTTTGGTTCCAGTGTTAATCCATAGTGTTCTTCTAGTGCTTCTTTACAGCAGGTCATCTCATTGTAGGGGGGTTTTGTCCCACTAGGTTTTCCTTCTCTACCTCATTGCATTTGTAAATGGGTACCTAATCAGGCCTTGTTGTAGGGAATTCATGCTTTCATGCATCTTTTACTTAGTGTTTTAGCTACTTCCTAAGTTTAACTTAAGGGGGGTGTTAGAGTAATAAGTTATTAGACTTAGTTAATTACATCATATTGGTTAATTAATTAAGTCACTTATCACGTTAGTTACTTAAGCTAAACTTAGGCACATTATTAATTATTAAGTGTGTACACTAGGGTTTTTCCTTTTAGGGTTTCCTTTAGGGTTATGCATACATTGCTTTCATAAAGAAAATCATCTCATGTAATTTATTGAATTCCTGAATAATATTATTTTGCACATCTTCATGCAAAGCTCTACTTTTATTTTCTTTTCTCTTCTGTGGAAGGCTTTTTTGGTTCGCATGTCTGATCTTGGTTTCTAACAATCATGTCATAGAATATTGTAGTCATAGCTTTCTAATATGTGGCACTTGCTTTTTTGAGACCAAAAGGCATGGCATTCCAACAATATGTACCCCAAGGACATGTGAATGCTATTTTATGATGATCTTCAAGGGTGATGTGAATCTGATTATAACCCAAGAAACCATCCATGAGGGACAATATCTTGTATCTTGTTGTAGGGTCAACTACGATATCTATGTTTGGTAATGGAAAGTCATCCTTTGGACATGCTTTGTTCAAATCTCTAAAATCTGTGCAAATTTAAATCTGACCATTTGGTTTTGTGACTGATACAAGATTGGATATCCACTCAACATAGTCTATTGACTGTATGAATCCCACATCTAGCAACTTTTTGAGTTCTGCCTTAACTAGCAAGGCAATCTAAGGATGCATTTTATGTAGCTTTTGTTTTACTATCTTGGTGTCTATAAGTAATGGAAAATGATGTAAGACCAATTCTAGATCCAAACTAGGCATATCAGCATAGAACCCTGCAAAATTAATCTTATGCTTTGAAAAAAAATTGTGAAATTTAGGTTTCTCTTCTTTGGTCAAAGATGCCACAAAGAGAAAAATTTTAGGGTCTTTTTTTGTAGATGTGTTGATTTCCATGGTTTCCTCTATGAGCATTTCTGATTTTTCTTGAGTTACAAGGAGAAAGTGGGTATGTGTAGGATCATCATGGAAAAAATAGGCCCTTAAGTGGCAAAAAATTTAGAAAAATTAGAGTTAGGCAACTTGACGTAAAAAATTGAATAAGTTATCTATATTATTTCAAAATTATGTAAGAATAGAATATATAGAAAATTGAATGTAGTTTCTAAAATATTAGGTTTATTTAAAAAGAAAAATCTATTTGGTGAAAATTTGAAATTTCAATAGTTAAATTTCAGGAGAAAAATAAGTAGGTGTCTTTTCAATCACCTAACCACAATAAAATGATAATATTTTTTTATAATATTTTAGATATAAGTAGAGGACTCATGTTTGGATGTGATGTATATTTTTGTAATTTTTCCCAAGTAAATAATTAATTATGAATTTTTTTTACAACTTTTAAAAATATAAAAAACACGTATGTCTAACCACCTTAACTTGGTCAAAACTTCATGAAATTCAAATTTTCTTTTTTTAATCCTATAGTATGTGAAGCATAGAATGTGACACATATTTCAAATTCAAAAAATGTGATACCATTTGAAAGCTATAGATGTTTTTCAATCAGCCTATCAATCAAGACTTTTGTTGTAATTCAAATAGAAAATGGATAATAATTATTTATTAAATTAAAAGTATAACATAATTTATATTGGTGGAAAGTTGAGAATCTCTTTTAAAAACCTTTTTCATTTCATCAATTTTGGATAAAAAAAGTCATCAGCCACATACCCTACACATACCCATCATATAGCCACTTTTTGGCCCATCATGATCCTGCACATACCCAAGTCCAACCCTCCATCTTTGGGTGCCTCAAAGAGGTTTTCACATGTAGATATGTCCTTTATTTTTACCTTTTTATCTTCAAAAGGTTCCTTTCGATTTTTACCTAAAGATGTGTCATTTTTTGTTTTGTTTTTATTTTTCATTTTACGACTAGAGGATGAAGCAGTATCCCCAAAGTAAGCTGCACAATCTAGGTCTATAGCAAATCCAACCTTGTGGTCTCCACTTGGTATGGCTTCACATAGTCCCATGAACTCTGCAATGGCATCATCATTCTGAAATGTGTCCATAACTAGTGGTCCTTTTAGATCCCAATCAATTAGTTGTGGGTAGACCAAGGAGATACCATCATCTGTATTGGTCAATGGTGGGGAAGATGTCAAAAGCATGCAAAAAAACTCAAAAACATTGAATATGAAGTTGTCATCCTCCAACTCCTAATCAGACTCTATCCAATATTCTCCTTCGCTTTATTCATATTCATTGTTAAAATAAGGGACAAATGAATTGGAATTAGTGTCATATGGTGAGTCTTGGGAATCCAAGTGTTGGTCATTGTTGTCAAATGGTTGGAGAGGTATGTTAGGGTTATGGATAATAGGACTGGAGGATGATTCAGGTTTGTCTTTATCTTGTGATCCATAGAAACTACCCCAATCTACTTTTTCCCTTGTGATTTCAAGGTTGTCATTATTTTGTGCCAAATCAAGTTTAAACATTTGCCAAAATCTTTCTTCAAAGGTAGGTTCTCCAGGTTCAAAGAATAATTCTTCAAGGCATCAGTCACTTATGGGTTGTTGGGAGCCAAATTCATATTCATGGGAGTCAGTTTTGGTAAAGGATTACTCAATAGTCTCGACACTTTCAAAAGCATTCACGCTATCACTCAAGAGTACATTGGTACATCGATCATCATTTTCGGGTAGACCATACCCTAATCCAAGAAGTTTTGGTCTTCGGGGAGGCATTATAGGTGTATACCCTGATATTATGCTATTCTCTAAATGAGCAAAACAACTAAGAAATATGAAAAACAAAATATCAAGGACACCTCAAGATTAGCCAAAAGAGAGTGAGAAAACAATAAGGAAAATAGATAGCATAATACAAATAGTTTTACCTTCCTTTTTTGTTGATACTCCTTTGATTGGCCCTTGCTTAAGATAGGATGTGTGCTCTTTGATGGCTCTTGATGTTGCTAAAATGGAGGATTTTACTATGTGTTTGGATGCAAATGCAAGTGGATGTGATTGAGAATTGGATGAGAAAGCAAATGGGCAGCATGTAGTTGCTCAAATCAAAAGTCCCCCCAAATGCCCTTGAGGAGGGGGTATTTATAGAGGATCTTGAATTCTCTAGAGAATTCAATGGTCAAGATTGATCCAACAAGGTCAAGATGAAGGGCTATGGTGGGTTGAGAACCCACAAGCCCTCACATTTTGACATGTGGAGGGTGAAGTGGCTAAGGGGAGATGAGGTGTAAGTGAGGTGTCAAGAAGGTACATGAGGTGGAGGAAGGACAAGTACCTTCCAAGTACATTAGGAGATGGGAAAATCTTGGGTGAATAAAAGTGAATTAAAAATTCATAATGATTGGAAGAATCTGGTGGATAAGACAATGTTCCCAAAAGGTGGGAGTTTGTCACATGTGACTTGATGTGACAAGTCAAATATTCTAGAAGGTGCATGGGAAAAGGGGATTCTAGAAGGAATAAAATGTGAATTAAAAGAGAGGAGCCTAGGGTGAATAAAAGGAATTAAAATTCCTTGGGAGATGGGAGAGTTGACCAAGGTACTAATTAGGTTTAACTAATTAGTGGTGGAGAATAATTAGGGGTTAATTAGGATTAAAAGCCAACTTGCAAAAGTTGGAGGATGTGACACATCCTAATCAAGGATTAGGCATGTGCACATCCTTAATGAAGAGATTAGGAAATGGATTAGGATTAGATGAAAATGACATGTGAGGAATTAAATAAATGTAATATTTATTCAATTTATTTGATGAAAAGAGGATTAAGGAGGGTAAGGTATTTAATTAAATACCTTAGGGATTTGGCAGAATTAAAGATATTAATTAAATAATAGTAATATTACTTAATTAACCCGGCTAAAAGGATGTTTTAGATGAAAAGTGATAAATTTGGATAAATCAAATGTCCAAATTTGGATGTCTACATTTTTCCCCTCTTTGAGATGGTGTTACGAAGTAGCACCATTTCAAAGAATATTAAAACATAGAACCCAGAAGAAGATGGTTAGATTGGGAAGGATGCCCCAGTCATCAAACAGGATGACTAGGAAAAAATATGATGGGGGTGAAGATGAAAATTAGGGATTGAGGATGCCCCCTCGAGAGGACATGCGGGTTGAAGAGAACACGTGTGTGCTCTCGAAATGGATGAGATGATGCAAGGTGAGATGAAGAAGATGATGCAAAGTGATGATAAGTGATTGGAAATGGATGAAGCACAAATGGATTTGAGGACAAAAGGTGATGTTGCCCCAGTCAAGGTACAAGCCAAAATGGGTTGATGATGGATGGAGGGTTGTCAATGAGGGAATTAAAGATCCCAAAACAACACGAGGATAGGGAAGGATACATCCCACTGAGTGGTATTGATGAGGGAAGGATACATCCCAAAACACCACTAAAGGATAGGGAAGAATACCTCCCCATGATGATGATGAAAGTGTTGTTGATGAGGGAAGGATACATCCCAAAACAACACCAAAGGGATAGGGAAGAATACCTCCCGATGATGATGATGAAAGTGTTGTTGATGAGGGAAGGATATATCCCAAAACAACACCATAGGGATAGGGAATGATACTAATGGATGATGGTGATGATGGGTTGAGACTGGGGACAAGACCAAGGATTTGATTAGGTGATTTGGGCTAAAAGGAATGGATGGGGGTTGGATAGAGATGTGAGATAAGGATGAAGGATGAATGGATGGGGGGATTGTGATGTATAAGAGGATGGGGGATATATGCAAAATGATGGAATGTAGAATGATATGCAATCCTAATGCAATTTGCCATCTTTGGAGCACTGATTTTTGCTATAGCATAAGACACCAAGTGCCAGGGTATGTGGAACCAAGGCGGATTTGAGTCAAATGCAGAAAACACACACAATAGACAAGAAGGCTATCCCAATACCCCAAAGTCATGAAGACCTTGGTCGGGCCAGGTATTGGAATAACCACAAGCACACGAGGATGCCCCAGTGTAACACAAGACCACAAAGATCTTGGTGGGTACTACGTGGGACAACCAAGAAGACACAAACAAACAAAAGATCAAGATATGCCCCTATGTGGACTAGTCAAAGCACACCATGATATGATAGATCAAGGCAACCGTGACAAGTGATGATAGGGAGCTCAAATGATAAACAAAATCCAAAAGCATCAAAATATCACAATCAATTTCAAATGTCCTTTGCCATAGGATCAAGGGGATGGATGGGATTGATGAGGTCTGTTAGGAAGGATGCATCCTGTTGAGACCGATGATGGATATTAAGCTAAAAGATCGATATGACGTAGGATATTCAAAACTGATTGGATTTATTGATACAAGTGGATCTTGTTTGTTAAGAACTAGCTAGATAAGGGCATATCGTGATGACACGACACAAGGGAGACAAGACACAAGATTGACACATCCTAAAGACCTAGGAGCTCGAGGGCCAATCAAAGATTAGCCTTGCCTACATGGAAGCGCAGAGCCCTCGTAGTTCGATAAAAGGCTGATGACTGACCATGATGGAGATTTCGATGGATGACCACGATAGGATGGAGAACAGGAGAAGAGTGGACAATATAGATCGATGATGGATGGAACCCCGGGGGGCGGATCAAATGATCGACCTTGCCTACGTGAAAGCACAGGGGCAACGTAGTTTGACGAAAGGCCACAGATAAGTGATGGATGAAAGATGATAAGATAACCCTAGATAAGGGGTTAAAATGACGGAACTGACACGACAGAACAAGATAGACCTTTTGGATTGGATTGGATAAGAGGATAGTGACGATATAAAGCTCAGGGATGGGATAGTTATTCAAATCATCAAAAGATGAATTGGGAGGATGAGATGATAAATAGATTAATGATGAAGTGATGAATGATGAGATAAAAGAAGAAGTGATGACGACAAGATAGATGACATTGGATTGCATGGGGAAAACCTATAGCTAGATACCAATGACAAGGGATTATGAGATGGGATGAGGAGAGAGGAGAGGATGGGGGGAGGAAAAGGATTGTTTGGGTGGATTGGCTAGAGGGATAAGGATTTGGATGAGGAAAAGGTGACCAGATGGATAGATGACTGAGTCTTGGAACTAGAAGGTGAAGGGTGGGAACAGGTGGAAGATTACTCAGAATGAGTAAATGATTGATCAAGATTATGGAATGAGAGTTTGAAATGATAGGAGGTTTGATGAAGTGTTGAGATGATAGATGAAGGTTCGAAGTAGATGAATGGTTACACGAAATGAGTAAATGGATTTATTAGAATGGATGAATAGGACAAAATTGAAGAAGATTGAGGGAGGGATCTTAAGACTTTGTTCGGTATCCAAAGACATTGACTGTAGATGGATGACAGCTCAGATTAGGGGTTTGGTTAAGCTCAGATTGGGATATTATTAAAGCTCAAATGAGGATTGGATTGAAGACTAGAATGATTGAAGGATATGATTGGATTGATTCTACACCGAGTTTCGGGGCTTAAGGGATGTAAGGTGTTAACAAGCAGATTTTTCCAAATTTGGCAATTTTCAAAAATTGTCAAATTTTTCCATTTTACGAAACCTCAAGGATATACTTGTGAGAGTCCCAATTTTTTCTGAGAAATACCCATTGGTGAGATAGGATGAATTGTCAACTAACATCCCAGATGGGAGATATGAATTTCGAGTTATGAGCGAAAACAATTTTTCAAAATGGTGGAAAAAAACACTAAATTGGGATTTTGAGGGTCAAGATGAAACTTTCAGGCCCCGAAAATGGGTCAAAACGGGGTCCAACGACTTTAAAAAAAACTAGTTGGAAATCCACTTGTTGTCGCGTAACGCAACTCCTCGTCAAATTTCAGCTCAAACGGACACCCGAGTAAAAAGTTATGGCCTCCGGAAGTGTCGGTGTAAAAATCAAAAATCAATTTTGAAAATTCCAAAACATGGGTTTTGTTCGCGAAGGAAAATTAGGAAATGGGTCGGGATCGTTTTCCGAAAAAGATAGCAAAAATGTGATTTTTTGGCAAGATAAGGGGCGTGCCATAGTGGAGCGTATGCGCCCCGGGAGGGAGGGCGCACACGCCCCAAGAGGGCGGAGCCGCCCCAGGAGGGCGGTCCTGCCCCGACGGGGCGGACACGCCCC
>VDFB02194102.1:51544-111080 GCA_007258455.2 Sequoia sempervirens | reverse complement strand
TGCCCCCTCGAGAGGACATGCGGGTTGAAGAGAACACGTGTGTGCTCTCGAAATGGATGAGATGATGCAAGGTGAGATGAAGAAGATGATGCAAAGTGATGATAAGTGATTGGAAATGGATGAAGCACAAATGGATTTGAGGACAAAAGGTGATGTTGCCCCGGTCAAGGTACAAGCCAAAATGGGTTGATGATGGATGGAGGGTTGTCAATGAGGGAATTAAGGATCCCAAAACAACACGAGGATAGGGAAGGATACATCCCATTGAGTGGTATTGATGAGGGAAGGATACATCCCAAAACACCACTAAAATATAGGGAAGAATACCTCCCAAGGATGATGATGAAAGTGTTGTTGATGAGGGAATGATACATCCCAAAACAACAATTGTAAAGGATAGGGAAACAACAATTCCCAAAGATGATGATGCTGCGTTGTTGATGAGGGAATGATACATCCCAAAACAACACCAAAGGGATAGGGAAGAATACCTCCCGATGATGATGATGAAAGTGTTGTTGATGAGGGAAGGATACATCCCAAAACAACACCAAAGGGATAGGGAAGGATACTAATGGAGGATAATTATGATGGGTCAAGGCTGGTAACAAGACTGGGAACAAGACCAAGGATATGATTAGATGATTCGGGCTAAATGGAAAGGGTGGGGATTAGATAAAGATGTGGGATAAGGATGAAGGATGAATGGATGGGGGGATTGTGATATATAAGAGGATGGGGGATATATGCAAAATGATGGAATGGAGAATGAAATGCAATCCTAATGCAATTTGCCATCTTCAGAGCACTGATTTTTGCTATAGCATTAGACACAAGACGCCAGGGTATGAAGAACCAAGGAAAATTAGTGTCTAATGCATAAAACAGTCAAGAAGGCTATCCCAACACCCCAAAGTTACAAAGACCTTGGTCGGGCCAGGTATTGAGATAACCACAAGCAAAAAAGGATGCCCCAACATAACACAAGACCTCGGGGATTTTGGTGTGTACTATGTGGGACAACCAAGAAGACACAATCAAACAAAAGAGCAAGATACGCCCCTATGTGGACCAATCAAAACATGCCATAATATGATGGATCATGGCGGCCTTGACAAGTGATGATAGGGAGCTCAAATGATAAACAAAAGCCAAAAGCATCAAAAAATCGCAATCAATTTCAAATGTCCTTTGCCATAGAATCAAGGGGATGGATGGGATTGATGAGGTCTGTTAGGAAGGATGCATCCTGTTGAGACCGATGATGGATAGTAAGCTAAAAGATCGATATGACATAGGATATTCAAAACTAATTGGATTTATTGATACAAGTGGGTCTTGTGTGTTAAGGACCAATTAGGTAAGGGCATATCGTGATGACACGACACAAGGGAGACAAGACACGAGATAGGAGACTAACACATCCTAGCGACCTAGGGGCTCGGGGGCCGATCAAAGATTAGCCTTGCCTACGTGGAAGCGTAGAGCCCTCGTAGTTCGATAAAAGGCTGACAACTGACCATGATGGATATTTTGATGGATGACCAAGATAGGATGGAGAATAGGAGAAAAGTAGACGACATAGATCGATGATGGATGGAACCCCGGGGGCGGATCAAATGATCGACCTTGCCTACGTGAAAGCGCAGGGGCAACGTAGTTCGACAAAAGGCCACAGACAAGTGATGGATGAAAGATGATGAGATAACCCTAGATAAGGGGTTAAAATGATGGAATTGACACGATAGAATAAGATAGACCTGTTGGATTGGATTGGATGGGAGGACAGTGACAATATAAAGCTCAGGGATGGGATAGTTATCCAAATCATCAAAGATGAAGTGGGTGAATGACATGCCATATAGATGAATGATGAAGTGATGAACGATGAGATAGAAAAGATGTGCAAAAGAAGCAGAAGTGATGATGATAAGATAGATGACATTGGATTGCACGGGGAAAATCCTATAGGTAGATACCAATGACAAGGGATTATGAGATGGGATGAAAGAATGGATAGAGATATAGGGATGGGGGATGGGAGGGATTGTTTGGGTGGATGGGAATATAAGGATTGGGAGATGAAGGGGATGGATATAAAGATAAGGATGGGGAGATGGAAGGGATGTTGTGATAGATGGATAGGGACAAGGAGATGGAAGAGATGCTAGGATAGATGGATAATGGATATGGATGGGAGATGGATGGCCGTGGAAGGAAATGGAAATGGTATAATGAAAAGGAGGGATGGAGGAAGGTGGATGGGAAGAGGAGGATAGGGATGGAAGGAAGGGAATAACCAATATAAAAAGTCAAAGCTTACGTATAGATAGGTAAAGTTCCGCTTTTGATCAAGATCACAAGAAGGATGGAGGGAATGATAAACAGAGATGGTAGGATGCGGAAGATAGATGGGGTGGGGGGATTTATGAAGAGGATGGATAATAGGAAGATAGGTGCATCGCTGGAAGCATAGCGGATGGAGGGAATGCATATCAGGAAGTTGCCCCCAAGTGTAGATGGGGATTTACGCATGACGCCTGTTTTCCAGGTTTTCATCATGGTACTTATCCAAGGCGCTTGTTTGCCAAGTTTTCACCATTGGACGAATTATTTCTCTTTACTTTTTTCTTTTTTTTTTGAATTTTTGAATTTTTTAATTTTTGGATAGTATGTAGAAGGAGATGGATAAGGATAGGGAGGAAAATGAGTGGATTTAGAAGACATGCGATAAGGATATGGACGGAGGACTCAAGCATCAAGTTTTATATGAGATAGTAAGAGCCCATGTTCGAACTGACTGTTGGATGTTGGTACAAACTTATGCATGAGGATAAATTAGAGGGATTTGAAGGGGTTGATACATGGGATAATGGATGGGATGCTGGAAAGGGTATGGATAGAATGATGGGGTGGACATGTGATGGGGAGATGTGTTCAGGACCAACATTGGCACATGTGGTGATGGATGTGAAAAGATAATAGGATTAAGGGATGGAGAATGTGGGTATAATGGAGGAGATGGAATGGTGACTTTCGGGACATAAGGACCCAAAACAGACTTAGGAGATGAAAGGGGTGTATGACTAGCTTTTAGACTAGCGACTTTGGATGTTCTAACAGATTTTTCATGTGATGGCATTGCATCTTTTTTCTTTGGGATCCACATGGTTTTGATCTTTGCTTTGGTGGCTCTTTGCGAGCTATAGATTTGATTTTGATTTGGGATTTTGTTTTTCTTTTCTTTACCATGTCTTTTAGAGGGGACATGGGAAGCTTTAGGTTCATGTGGGTGTTTAGATTGATGCATTTTTCCTCTTGCATCCAAAGTGCTTTTAGTAGCCATGGGATGGGTGTGAGGAGATGGATGGTGTGGAGCAACGAAGGTAGGAGCATGGGGATTATGCGTAGATGGAGGATGTGCGGGTATGTGCCTTTGTTGATCCTGATTAGGGGACATGTGAGAGGGATGTTTATGATGGATGAAATGGATAGGAGATGAATGGATGAAAGGATGAGATGGAGGAGGTGATCTTGGGATATATGGATCCAAGATGGATGGAGTGAATGAAGGATGGGATATGGTGGATGGAGGGATGTAAGGACCCAAAATGGATGGAGCAGATGAAGGAGGGATATGGACGGTGGTTTTGAGGTGATACGATAGAGGAGGAGGGATGGCAACATATGTTCTAGTGGGGTGATGGGAAGAGCCGACATTTCTTTTGGGAAAGGCTCGTTGAGGATGTCTAGAGGTTGTACCAACATCTTTAGATTGTGAGTCTTGGGAAATAGGTCCAAGACCTTGCATGTAGACTTGTTCTTTGACTTGGACGGGCTCTAAAATACCTTGCTCATGAAGGCCTAGACCTTTTCCTTGATAGTTCATTCTCTTGAGCATTCGGTTTAGGATAGGATTTGTGTTATTTTGAAAACATGACGCGAGTCCATTATTAGGTGGAGGATGATGGGCGGTAAATACACTATGCTTTTCTTCTGCGAGGAGGCCACCATGGAAGAATGTGAGAGTACCAAGGGGATATGCAAGCGGTGTAGGTATAGTAGTTTTAGGTGATGATGGGGGATCATGAGAGGGAGATGGTGGGATAGCAGCATGTGGAAAGGTGATATTAGAAGAGGGATTAGGGGATATGATAGGCTCTAGATTTGTGGTAGTAGGCTCATGCGGTGGAGATGAAGATGGAGCGGTGGAGATAAGGGGATCATGGGGTGGAATGGATGGGGGACTGTGATCTTGAGGTGGACTAGATAGGATGGTAGGAGCTTGATCTGGAGAAGGGGATATGTTGGCATGCTTTGGATTAGACTCTTGGCATGACTCATCTTGTGTGGATGGCATGATAACAGAGTCTTGTTGGGACTCTTCAAGCGGGGAAGATGGAGGGATGGAAGATCCATAAGGTTCATTGGGATGGGTTTTGGTGCTACTAGGAGTGGGAGGAGTGGATTGGATTTGGGTATCTTCGATGGATTGGGTAGATCTAGGAGTAGAGGGAGGGGATTGGAATTGGGTGTCTTCGATGGATTCGGTGGTTCTCATAGTAGGAGATGTGGGTTCAATGGATTTAGTGGGTTCAATGGTTTCAATGGTTTGATCACTGCTAGGGGTGGTAACAACAATGATAGGTGTGGTATGGAGAAGGCTCTCATCACTAGTTACCATGGATGATGGATTGGGATGGCATGGTTCCATGACTTCAAGATGTGGAGTTGGGGGTGGCTTCTTTGTAATGAATCCTTGGAGAACTTCTGAAATAAGAGACTTGCATATGGTTGGCTTGGCTGGGGTGGTAGAAGTGGATGAGAGATTATGGATTAGTGGGGGATTAGGACTAGGGATTGGTGGGCTAGGATTAGATAAGGGAATGGGATTGGATACAGGACTAGGAATAGATGGGGGATTAGGATTGGGTGGAGGACTAGGAGTAGATGGATGAATGGGATTGGACGGAGGACTAGGAGTAGATGGAGGACTAGGATTGGACGGAGGGTTAAGGTAGGGATATTGGAGTGGTGAATTAAGATAGGGGGACATGGATTGTGGATTAGGATAAGAGGATATAAGTGGTGTAGTGGAACAAGAGGGTGTGGGGGATGGATTATAATAAGGGTATTGGGATGATGGATTAGGATGAGGATATGTGGATGTAGGATTAAGGTAAAAGGGTGTGGATGTAGGATTAAGATAGGAAGGTACGAATGTAGGATTAGAGTGAGTAGATTGGCATGGAAGATTAGGGTAGTGGGCGTATGTGGATGAAGGATTTAGATACGAGGATGTGGATGGGGGATTAAGATGGGGGTATTGAGATGGTAGACTAGGATAAGAGGATATGGGTGTTGGATAAGAGGATGATGTAGATGAAGGGTATGATGGATATGACAGATATCCCTTGTCAAAGGTAGCAGAAGCAACATGATTAGGCATGGACGAAGACATAACGGGATAACTTGAGGGGGTGATTGGATTTTGGAAAGTGGGTGGAGAAAGCTTACTAGCAATGATAGTGTCAAGGGGGTCTATGTCATATTCCTCTTGATCAACAAGACTTTCGTTATATTTGTCAATGTAATTAGGGTTTCCCTTGACCACTATTGATGGAGGATAAGGATTCATGATTGTGAAAGGATAAATAGAATGGATCAAATATTTTGGATGGAGATGGATGAAAGCTCAAATTGGGATTTAATTCAAGCTCAGATGAGGATTGGATTAAAGCTCAGATTAGGATGATTGGATGATGTGATGGGATCGATTATGACGATAAGATTTGATTATCAAAAGATGATTGCGACACCGAATCTACTTCAAGATGGAAGTAGGTTGATTGGGTTGAAGGTGATGGGATTGGATTGGATTGGATAAGGTTGATTGGATTTTGAATTGGATTGGATTTGGATTGGATTTGGATTGGATTTGGATTGGATTAGATTTGATTGGATTTGAATTGGATTGGATTTGATTGGACTTGATTGGATTAAGGTTGGATTGGATTTGATTGGATTTGATTGGATTGGATTTGATTGGACTTGATTGGATTAAGGTTGGATTGGATTTGATTGAATTTGATTGGATTTGATGGGATTTGATGGGATTAGATTGGATTTGGGATTGGATTGGATTGGATTTGATTAGATTGGATTTGGATTTGATTGGATTTGAATTGGATTGGATTTGATTGGACTTGATTGGATTATGAAAGGTGTGAGAGAAAGACCTCAAGCTTGATCACGTGAGATTACCCTTAGTAACCCTAGAACTTTGATTGATTAATAGGATGATTACGGCACCGAATCCACCTTAAGCTAGGAATGGATTGATTGGGCTGATGATGATAACTTACAACACCGAATTCACCTCAAGATGGAAGTGAATTGATTGGGGTTGAAGTTAAGGACTAATAATCAACTTCAAGTGCTATAGTCAATTTGGGCAACCATTTTGTAATACAAGGTTAGGACGGTTCGGTTATGGGTGGTGTTTGGAGATGCAAATGGTAAGAAATGATTGATGGATTAGGAAGAAATTAGAATGAATGGGGGATTAAGAGGATTTAGAATGGTTGAATGAAAGTTTGGAATAATGAGATGGAAGTTTAAAAGGGGTAAATGGAGGTTTTTGAAAGTTTAAAGTGACAAAACGAAGGTTTGGGATGATGAGGTAATGGTTGGGAATGGTGAAATGAAGGTTTAAGGGCTGAATGAATCCAAATGGGGGGATTTTAGGTGTTCAGGAGGGTGTAATTGCACTTCTGCAGCAAAACAGGGGCGTAGCCGCACTTCTGCAGCAAAACAGGGGCGTAGCTGCACTTCTGCAGCAAAACAGGGGCGCAGCCGCACTTTTGCAGCAAAACAGGGGTGTAGCCGCCCTTCTGTAGCAAAACAGGGGCGTAGCTGCCCTTCTGCAGCAAAACAGGGGCGTAGCCGCCCTTCTGCAGCAAAACAGAGGCTTGGTTTGATGCAAATGGCTATGGCAAGGACTTTAAAATGATAATAATAAGGCCAAATTGTTAAGAATTCACTGGTTTCTCACAAGAAAACACTCTCAAGCAAATACAACCCTATGATTAGTGTTGAGGGTATGGAAAAGGTGGTCTTAATCTAGGATGCACAAGGTATCTAGGGAGTCCTCGATATACTCTCGGTACATGAGGCACAACCGTGAACACCAGCCTGTCACAAGCGTGAGTCAGGAACCCCAGCGAGATACTGAAGGGCTCGGACCAACTCTTCACGTTTATCTAGGTATCACCCTAGCTTCAACGCTCTTCCAATTACGACGTGACTGGATTGGGGTACAACTTTCGCTCTCCCCCCTTTGTATACCCCGCCGGTACGCATGGTTGGAATCGTCCCTTGGGGTGATGAAATCCCCAAGCAGGTCCCACTATGAAGAAAGCACTAACCGCTTCCAACTACTCCCCAGGCTCACACGAAGTGCAAGGGGAAAGCGGAAACAAGCTAATACTCCCTTAGGGTGACACAAAAAGACAAGAACAGAAAATAATGAATATTACTCCCCCTAATTAAGCTATGTTCTTAGATTAATGCAAACAACAAGGATAATTTTAAAGAAGCTTGAGCAAATGGATAGCCCTGCAAGCAAATATTAGATATTTTATCCCGCTTTCTCCATCAACTTCACAAGAATATGCTGCAAAAGGTTAGCACAAAACACATGTATCCTTGCAAGAACAACGTTAATGAGAAAAATAGCAATTTAAATCTGAAATCAAAACAATAATTTTACCTTCCAGGGGGCACAGTCACCCTTCTGCAGCAAAACAGGGGCGTAGCCGCCCTTCTGCAGCAAAATAGGGGCGTAGCCGCCCTTCTGTGAAAAATGGGGCGTAGCCGCCCTTCTGTGCAAAAATGGGGCGTAGCCGCCCTTCTGTGAAAAATGGGGCGTAGCCGCCCTTCTGCACAAAAATGGGGGGTAGCCGCCCTTCTGCGACGCGTTCCTGCAAAAACTTAAACAACAACAAACGTAAAATATGGGAGCCCGTTTGTGGGTCCCACCGGGCGTGCCAGAAATGTATACCCTGATATTATGCTATTCTCTAAATGAGCAAAACAACTAAGAAATATGAAAAACAAAATATCAAGGACACCTCAAGATTAGCCAAAAGAGAGTGACAAAACAATAAGGAACGTAGATAGCATAAGACAAATAGTTTTACCTTCCTTTGTTGTTGATACTCCTTTGATTGGCCCTTGCTTAAGATAGGATGTGTGCTCCTTGATGGCTCTTGATGTTGCTAAAATGGAGGATTTTACTATGTGTTTGGATGCAAATGCAAGTGGATGTAATTGAAAATTGGATGAGAAAGCAAATGGGCAGCATGTAGTTGCTCAAATCAAAAGTCCCCCCAAATGCCCTTGAGGAGGGGGTATTTATAGAGGATCTTGAATTCTCTAGAGAATTCAATGGTCAAGATTGATCCAACAAGGTCAAGATGAAGGGCTATGGTGGTTGAGAACCCACAAGCCCTCACATCTTGACATGTGGAGGGTGAAGTGGCTAAGGGGAGATGAGGTGTAAGTGAGGTGTCAAGAAGGTACATGAGGTGGAGGAAGGACAAGTACCTTCCAAGTACATTGGGAGATGGGAAAAATCTTGGGTGAATAAAAATGAATTAAAAATTCACAATGATTGGAAGAATCTGGTGGATAAGACAATGCTCCCAAAAGGTGGGAGTTTGTCACATGTGACTTGATGTGACAAGTCAAATATTCTAGAAGGTGCATGGGAAAAGGGGATTCTAGAAGGAATAAAATGTGAATTAAAAATTCACATGGGGAAGAGAGGAGCCTAGGGTGAATAAAAAGGAATTAAAAATTCCTTGGAAGATGGGGAGAGTTGACCAAGGTACTAATTAGGTTTAACTAATTAGTAATTAGAGGATAATTAGGGGTTAATTAGGATTAAAAGCCAACTTGCAAACGTTGGAGGATGTGACACATCCTAATCAAGGATTAGGCATGTGCACATCCTTAATAAAGAGATTAGGAAATGGATTAGGATTAGATAAAAATGACATGTGAGGAATTAAATAAATGTAATATTTATTCAATTTATTTGATGAAAAGAGGATTAAGGAGGGTAAGGTATTTAATTAAATACCTTAGGGATTTGGCAGAATTAAAGATATTAATTAAATAATAGTAATATTACTTAATTAACCTGGCTAAAAGGATGTTTTAGATGAAAAGTGATAAATTTGGATAAATCAAATGTCCAAATTTGGATGTCTACAATAGGTTCCCGTATTCTAGTTTTGTTTTCTTTGAGACCACTAACTCTGTCATATCCTTTCACCTTCATTATATTATAGCCTTTCCATATATTTCAACTAGTAATGGGGATGGTTCTTCTTGGTCCTTATAATCCATGTTGATATATCCTCAATGTATTCTTTGCTCATTTCACCCCATTTTATGAAAATATGGGATGGAGGAACCTTGAAAACTTCCTTAGGCCCCATTCTAAAATAGGGCTGACCATAGACCTTAGGAGACTTGGCTATTTTGGTGATGCAATAAGTCGTATTAAGTTTGAATTCCCCACAGCCTAAGTCCTGGATCTTGATAGTGGAAATAGGCTTTAGGATGGAATGGGATGGTGTGACAAAAGACGTGGAAGGAGTGGTCATGGATGATGAGGTGAGTGTGGATGGGTCAATGAATTTGGAAGATGAAGAAGTTGGAGCTTCTCGGTTAATGGGCACTTGATGTTCTAAAATACCCCTTAAATTGGTACAATACTAAAAAGGATTGGGGTCTCCATATATGGTGATTTTTGTGTCATCAAAGGGAAACTTCAAGCATTGATGGTAGGTGGATGGAACAAATTTAAGGGAATGAATCCAAGGTCGACCGAGCAAGATATTATATGGTAACTCAAGATCCAAGACTTGGCAAGTTGTGTCTACAATAACTAGTCCAACTTTGATAGGGAGGGTGATAATGCCTCGAGAGGAACACTCTTCATCATCGTATGCCTTTATAACAATGCTCTTAGTAGGTTCTATGCAAGAATCAAAAAATCCTAAGGACTTAACCAATTTTAAGGAGCATATGTTCAGTCATACTCTACCATCTACTAAAACTTTCCTAACCTTACTCTTATGAATAAAGACTTCAATGTGTAATGTGCCATTATGATTGGACTTTGGTGATGAATAATCTTGATCAGAAAATGTGACATGATGAGGTGTAGTGAGGTATCCTATCATGGCTTCAAATTGGTTGACACCAATGTCTTGAGGGATAGAGGACTCTTGCAAAGTTTTTTCAAATATAGCCTTAAGCGTGGGGGATATGTGAAGTAGTTTGAGCATGTAAATCTATGGAAGGGTTTTTCCTAGTTGCTCAATGAGGTTAAATTGTCCCTTAGGTTGTGACTGCTTAGCGGATGGGCCTAATTACAATTGCTTAGCAGATGGACCATGTATTGTAACTTTTGGCTGTTGAGAAGGAGTGCCTATTATTGTGACTTTGTTGCTATAGGTAGTGACATTTCATTCAACTGCTCTTTTGATGGTTATAGTATTGACATATTCATCATTAGTTCAGACATGGTTGATAATGGGTCCACCAGAATAATCAAAGATGGTGTAGGTATAATTGGCATAGTTATTTTTTGTCTTAGGACCTAAGGTGGAGGGATTATTCGAACCATAGTCTTGCATTGTGTTTTTTTGAATAGTATGGTCTACACTTGTTGCAAATTGGGGTCCTCCCAATTCAATTGTGTGATTTTCAATGAGGTCTTGCACAATATTTCTTAATTGCTGACAAGAGGATGTCTTATTCCCTTTAACCTGATGGTAATCACATAACTCATTGTCATCCCGCCATGATGGTTTAAATTATCCTGGGTCATATAGTTTAGGGTCCTCAAGTGTGATGAGACCATTTTGAAGGAGCTTTTTAAGGACATCTTCAATTGGTTCCCCTAAGGGAGTGTATGTACATACTTTTGGAAATTGTCTTGTATGATGGGGTTGTCCTTGATTTTGATTGTTTTAGTTATTCTGAAGGGAATTGGCAAGAGGTGTTGGTGTATTTGTTGGCTTGTTTTTTGGCTGAGCTCCTTTAAGGGTAAGTACAGAACATCAACAACACCATCATTGGTAATGTGTTTATTTTTAAACCAATATTTACTCTTGTCCATAGGTGGGTTTGTGTTCATGTTTTGATGGCCATACATTAGTTCCCCTTTAGCAATGAGGACCTTCTCTAGTTGAATACCTTTTCTGACTAGATTTGTGAAGGTTGTGCAACAGTGTACTTGCAAGCCAAATTTTAATGGCCCCAAAAGTGTTTGGACAAACATGTCAACCTTTTCTTTCTTAGGTATGTCAATGTGGTAGTGACTTGCTAAACCCCTCCATCTTTGGAAGAATGGAATAAAAGTCTCACCAACTTTTTATTGTGTAAGTGATCATAGGCTAGTAATAGAGATGTTTGTGTCGATATTATAAGAATAGTTTTCCACGAATTTATCTGCAAGTTCATCCCATGACTTTATTCCCTTCTACAAAGTGGTAAACCATTCCAATGTAGGACTTGCAAGACTCTTAGGGAAGAGTATCATCAAGTAAGTATGTTTATAGGCAATGTCCATGCAATGGGTTGTGAATTATCGCATATGTTCAAGGGGGTTTATCTTGCCTTTGTATTTAGTGAAGTTTTGTGCTACACATCCAGGAGGGAATGGTGATATGTATAGACTCATTTCAAAAGGATATGGAAATAGGTCATATGATGTGTGTGGCCTTTTATTAGTCATTTGCATAGTCCCTATTTTTTTTTGCAATTTTTCCACTTGTGCTGTCAAGGAATCAATTATAGGATTGTTTGTTGCATCACACATGGGAGTAATGGGTATGCCATGAGTGCTAATTTGTTGTGAAGAGATGTTCTAATTTTGTTATAGGCCAAGTTGTTGTGGGATGTGTGACATATTTTAATTAGAATGTTGTTGATGTTGCAAATTTTCATTAGGGACATGTTGGTGGGTATGAATGTGTGATGCATATGTAGGAATATGCCCTCCAACCATTTGAGTCGATACTTGGGGAATGTATTGTCCTGGAATATTTTGGTGTCCAAATGTGGCCATATATTGTGTTTGTATTTCCTTGTACAAATTGTTGAAATTGTCCATGGGAAATTTTGGTATTTTGACTTTGGGAAGTATTGGTATTAAGTTGTGATGAGGTGTTAACATTTGGTTGTGGTCCTCTAATGAAAACATGTAGTTTACTTCCTCCAAAGGGATTAAATGAGGAACCGATGAAAGGGTTTGATGATGATGCACCCATGGCACTAGATGAATTTCCAAATAGAGGGTTTGAATCACTTGGCCCCATTGATGAGGACCCAAAGGTGGCTCCAACTGATTGTGAGGATATTGTTGACATTGTTGACATTGATTGTGACATGGCTTGTGACATGGTTGATGTCCGTCTAACATATGTTGAATTAATTGAATTGGAATTGTTTTGATTAGTTGTGTTATTAGAAGTGGCATTAATTAAGCTTGTGACAATTTGTGAGGTGGCACCAACAAAATCATTGCTTGTATTGTTTTGAGATTGACTAGTGTTGGACATATTGTTCATATTGATGTTGGCATCATGATGTGGGGAGGCAGGTCTCAAAGAATTAATGTTAAAGCCATGTGGCAACTTAGCTCCTTGACTTAGACATATGGCTAAATATTTGTTTCTATCTTGTAAAACCAATTCTTCTACAAAGGAGGCCACTTCCATATTTTGGGTTGCGGCTTCTATGTCTCCCTCAAATACATGTTGATGTTCATCCCTACGCATGAATGGTTCAAAGGGACTACATGACGAAGAAGGCATGTTCATTTCGCTAAAAGGGTTGACAAATGTTGTGTCTTGGTTCATGTTTTGATTCATGTCATTGGAAAAGATATAAGTTTTATTGTCTTGTCCAAAATTAGCCATTCATCTTCTCTTTCTTTGAAGCCTACTCTCAACCATATAAGGAATTGCTCAAATTAGGAAGAGAATGAAAATGACAACTAAATGACACTATTTTTTTAATATTTGGAATAAAGGGATACAAATGCAAGGAATGACAATGCAAACTTATGTTTTTGGATTTTTTGATAACAAGGTATGCAATTGCAAGGAATGACAATATAAATGTATTTTTTTGGATTTTTGATAATAAGGGATGAAAATGCAAGGAATGAAAATATAAACTTATATTTTTTGGATTTTTGATAATAAGGGATGAAAATGCAAGGAATGACAATATAAACCTATGTTTTTTTGCATTTTTTGATAATAAGGGATGCAAATGCAAGGAATGACAATATAAACTTATGTTTTTTTTTGGATTTTTTCTTATAATAAGGGATGCAAATGCAAGGAATGACAATGTTGACAAATGCCAAAGGACAATAAGGATTACTAAAATGAGGACTAAGATAACTTGAATGAAAAAGTCTAAGTTCTTTTGAAGAAGGTTGCTCAACCACTCTAAGCTTAATCTATGTCTCAATTTGGGTCATCAAAGGAATTATTAATGTGACTAAAGGCCAAAATGACAAAGTGAGCTTCCCAAACTAGAATTTTGAGTTGGAAAGTTTCACAAAAAGGACAATGACTAAAGGAAATAATGATGACTAAGTCTCATGACCACTTACTCTTAAGGGAAATGATTTTGAAAAGTATGGTAGGGTTTCCTTAAGCCAAAATATTCAAATAAAATAAGGACCTAAGGATTACATTATGTATAAAAATGAAGATGATGAATCCTAAAGGATGCAACTAAAATTTTGCAAAACTAAACTTATGGGTAAATGCAAGCTAAAGGTGCAAATGTTTGAAGATTTGAGCAGTTTTCTTTCTGGTTTTTGATAGAGACTTCTGGAAAAAGATGTTTAATGAAAAATTGGACAAGTTTATTCTCGGGTTTTGGTCTACAAAAAAGTTTTAATTTCTACCAGGAAAATGTGTTGTTCTAGGTTTTGAATGCATTGCAGTTTTCTAGATGTGTCACAATTTTGGAAAATGTAGTTTTATAGATAACAGATGCGACTCAAAAAATCAATTGCAGCTTTCCATGAAGTGAATGCAGTTCAGAATAGGAAAATGTGTCTCCAATTATGACAAATGCAGCTTAGCAGAGTGATTGTATTGTAGAAAATGGAAAATGTGGTGCAAAAAAGAAAATGTGGTACAACAAATGTATTGTAGTAGAATATGTCAAGTTTAGTTGCAAAATCTTGAAGTTGTCTCAAGTTGAATGTTTGTTTCTAGATTTGTAAAATGGTGTTTGTTTATTTGAATGTCTAAAAAAACTTGAAAAACATAATATTTTGTCTTGATCAAGCACAAAGAAGACAAGCACAATCCTAGGTTAGGCAAGGTCAATATTCACTAGATTCCACATGGGCTTCCCCAACCATACCTAGTCTTAATGGATGAATCCATAAGCTTGGACACATGGGATCCTCCTTATAGTACACTCACTTCTCAGGTCAACCAAGCTTCCAACCTAGATAAATATCCCATGGTGGGTTGATCACCTTTACTAAGAATTGAGAGAATGTGGATGCCTTCACAATGACCATTGTTGCACTAGCAAATAGATGGGATTTTAGCAACTACACAAAGGTTTTTAGTTCGAGACCCCCATTTGAGTGGCCACACATGGGGCAACATTAACTTTGATAAGGAGGAACTCCAACCTAAAAATGTTACATTGAATAGGGTTTTAGAGAGTTCACTTGTCCGTGTGACACATCCGCACTTGTAATCCTAAGTTTTCCATTATGATTCACATTTATATACCGGTCGAGGATAGCTTAGCCAAAGAGCTGCGTTTCTAGTTTGAGTCACCTTGGGGTGAGTAATTTTTCCCACCAAGGAAGGCACAATTCCTAGAGTCAATAACCATTTCTCTTGCACTCGGGATTGCACAAGTGCACAAGGGGAGAGGATACTTCGATTATTGAATTGGGGTAATACAAAAAATAGATGGGTCTAGTTTTTTTATCACCTAGTTTGCACAAGGTGAGAGCATAATCACCTACCACCTTCAAGAACAATCAAGCAAAGTTCTTTAACCCCCTAATTAAGCCTAAGTCAAACAAGCACAAGTTCCTTTTAAAGAACCAATGGAAGTGTTTTCTAATCTAGAAATGAACAAAAAGAAATGTTTCAAACTAATAGCCTTGGACATTCGAGCCTACAAAACAACTTGTTAGTAATTTCAAAAATATGTCTTGGACCCATGAAAGACTCAAAGCAACATGCTACAATAACCCATTAGTAACTAGAAAAACCCCTAGACTAATAGTTTGCAAATGAAAAATAACAAATTACAAAGATAAATTAGGAGAATTCTATAAAACTCTGAATATAAAAATTTATCGGGAACATGCATCATAGCAGAGTGAATGTGTCATTCTGCAAGTCAGATGTGTCTTGGGTTTGTATGCTATGGTTTTTCAATTAATTGCGTTAGTATGAAAAATAGATGCGTTGTGATATTCAAATGTGTCACTCTAGATGTTGACTACATCAATATATTGGTGAATGCATCTTTGCAAATATTAGGTGCGACTTGGCTCTCTAAATGTGTCATGAAGTGGTGAATGAGGTGATGGAAACTGTGAGTGTGTCATTTCATACCATTAGTTGTAAAATAGAACAAAAAACCATACAAAAAAACAAAAGGTCACGATTTTGGCATTGGGTTCACCAATGTAACTATGGGAAATTCTCAAGTTAGCAAATTAGTAACTAAATAAATTAAAACCCAAAGTAATAATGAAGCAAATGGGAGGAAATAACATGAAAACAAGAAAGATATTACCTTAAGTCTTCAACCTCCATGATTGACCCCCATTATACCTTCTCTATTTGCTGTAATATGAAGTTTTCCCTCAAATTTTGAGTGAGCAACCTATTGCTATGTCAAGACCAAAGCAAAATGTTAAAGGATTTGATATAAAATGAAATAATATGAAACTATGCAATTAGTAGGCTAATCTAACTATGACTATGGCATGCCAAAATGCCAAAATACTAAGATGCCAAGAGTGCCTAAGACTATAAATAGCGAGAAGGTGACAAGATTGCAAGATCTCATGAGATGAGAAAATGAGACCAAAATTTCTATTTTATAGAAAATGCAATTTTGAATGAATGGCCAAGATTGAATATTGAAAAGTGCCCTAGAATCAATGGAGAAGATTGAATACGATGACCCACAATTAAAGTAGGGAAACATTAGGTCAAATTTGAAATGGGTGGACAAGATTCAATTTGAGAAAATCAAATCAAGGGATGACAATGCATGTGAAAAGGAGATAAAAATGGCACAGAAAAAGAGGTGGCTAGAAAATCACATAATATTAGAAATTACTTGATTTTTGGAGAAAAATATTATTTTGAATTAAAAATTAATTTAAATTCAAAATGGTGGGATCACATGACAGTAAATAATTAATTTGAATTATTTACTAAAATGACAAGGTGGACAATAATTAAATAAATTAAGACTTTATTTAATTATGAGAAGAAATTTGAAATTAATGATGTATTTAAATAAATAAATAAAATTTATCTATTTAAATAATGAGGAAGAAAATTTATGGACAAAGATAATTAAATAAATTAAGAATTTTATTTAATTATGGAGAGACATTAGACCATTAGCGATGTATTTAAATAAATAAATAAAATTTATTTATTTAAATAATCAAGAGGAATAAAAAGACATGAATTAATTAAATAATTATGAATTATTTAATTAATAGTTGAAAGTGGACCGAGGACATAATTAAGATGTCTTAATTATGCTAGAAAGAAAAATGGCAATAATAGAGCTTGCAAGTCTAGTTCATTTTTATGTGTCTATACATACAATAGAAAAGAGAGTCAACATTATTGCAAATGTAGTCTTTATTGATTATAATAAGTGTATAATGTTCCTCACAAGCCAAGGGATTGACTATTTTCATAAATATAAAGAAAAAACTATGCCTTTACAGATACAAAGAAAAAGAATGCACATAAAGAGAAGGGGGACCCATCATTGCCTGAATGATGAATCCTAGTTGCCTTGTCCTGCATAATCTTTAGTCTCTCCCACTTGTCCTGCTTCCAGTTGTTGTTTTCCACTGTTGCTCCAAGGTTCCCTGCATCTATATGAAGAGTGTTGTTAGAGAAATGAAGGGTCACTAACCAAAATATGTGTAAACATCCATAAATATATAATTTGATCTTCATAAGTATTAAGATAGATAGCATACCATATATTTCCAAGAAAACAAAAGAGTTATTAAACATATCTATCATATGCTCTATTTATCTAACATGTTTGATCCTTATGCATATATAGCATAGATCTTTGTTGCTATTTATTTTCAATTGATTACAACATGTGGAGTGAAATGTGGCTCCCACAAGGGCTGAGCACAACATGCTACTTGTTGATGGGTGTTTTTGCACCTTGTCAACATAGGAAGCACACAAGTGTGCTACCTCTCTTGAAAGGAAATCTCCCATGAACAAGTTGCAGAAAATTACCCCAAGGTCTCTTGGGTGTCAGGTCATGGAAATTATTGAAATATCTCAGTTGGTTGATGCATTATGTTGGTAGCAGAGGGTCGGCCTTTATGGTTTATAAAGCAAGGGAAGTTGGGTCTGCAAATGGAGTTCATGAAATTTCTGAGTGTTGTGCTATTGTTGCAAGTTCAAAACAATAGTCTAGAACTCCACCTTGATCTTTAGATTTGGTTTTACAATGTGCAATGAACTTTTCTTAAGCTACTATTTAAAAGAAAAGTCAAAAGGGACGGGAAAGGAATAATTTCCTAGGCCTGAAACTACCAATGAACAACGACAATGGAGGCTACTATAGTAACTTCCTTAATAGAGTTTTTTTTGGCCAAGAGGAACCCACAGTTACACACAGCTAGTGCTATCTTCTAAGGTCCGCAAATTTTCAAATTGCACATGCACATCATGAACATGCTTGAAAAAACTTGAAAAAATTAAATAAATAAGCCCAGACTAACTTTTCACACCAACTTGTCATCAACAAGTGCCAAAAGTATGGGTTGAAAGCTCATAAAATACCATAACAACAATGTTCACCATCACAACCATTTAAGAAACTAACAACTAAAACTAACTTGGGAGTAAAAAAATGCATACATAATGAACAAACTGAAGAGAAACACCCATAAATCATGCAATGTTACTTTCTATTGCTACAAAATTCCTTAACACTAGCTCTCCAACCCCCTACAAATGAGGGGGGAGACCCCTATTTATATTTTTCCAAAGCCCAAATGAATGGCTAGGATTAATTCACAATGTGTGGCTCATATTTTTTTTACACCAAGGTTTTACTTACCCCCACATTATATAGCAATATAAAATACATTTTTGTCTTCTTCTCTATTTTTTTCCTTTAGTGACCTATTATTGTAGCAATTTTGTCCTATAGTTGATTTCCCTTTTACTGTAGCTGAAACTGACTAAGGCTACCCTTTTGTTTGGTGGAATTGCAACATTTCTTCATCCAATCAAGCACATCTTGCTTACATATCTGCATCATTGTTGAATGGATTAGCTACCTATGAGATTTGATGAGGCAACTCTTGATCGATTGTAACCATTAGATAAGAGATGAAACAACCCCTTCTTTCCTTTGATTCTTTGGGAAACTATCAACGTTTCATGGTGTTGACTTCCTTTATCATGCAACCATTTGTTTTCCAGTCCTCCCTTGACATATTATTTGTCATTTTTGCCATCTTCCCTTTTGAGAATCTCCATTATCTTTGGATGCATTCATGGGTAGATAGGTGAGGGCATTCCTTAGTATGCATCTTCTATGTAGGTGACATGATCCTTATTTTCTTGGCAGACTTGGTAGGTAACACATAGGCCTCCCATTTGGATTGCATTCCTCGTGATCTTACCTTACATCCATCACTTCATGGGAAAACCCCCTTTTATGGTACATTGTAATAGGTAAGTGCATCATAACCAATTTCCTTCTATAATCAGGTCCTTCAATGATCCCCACTTTTTGACACGAGTCTTGCACAAAATAGAAGACTTGAATTAAGCTTATGCAAGTAACGATATGAAACCTTTTAAAATGTGGCTATTTGACGTTCATGCGCCCATTTTAATTGATTTCTTAATCATAATTTAAATAGCCCCATCATAAGAAGCTAATGATAAGTGACGATGTTGCTTAAAAACAGAAATTAAGGTTTTATTAGAAAGGAACTTCATATTTCAGGGTAGGGAATATCTCCTCATCATCCAAACATGATAGGTGTCATATTTTTCCTTTGGAGTTTCCCCCACATCCTCAAGACTCTATGGGCCTACTTTATTGATTGATCTTTCTCATTTTATCAAGGATGATCAGCTCATAATCATTAGGCTTAGGGCTTGGGGTATCAATAGATGCCCTCTCTCATTTTGTAAGTTTGCGGTCCCCTATATTTCATTCCTTTTGTGGATAGAATAGAATACAAACCCACATCATGTGACCAACCCGTGAGCTTTGTATTGGGATTATGATTATTTTTTATTATAGGGAGGAGCATATAGTTGGTACTAGTACCTGCATTAATTTTTTTTACCTAGGCATCCATTGTGGATGCATTCTCACTCCAATCATCCATCAGGCCTCTGAGTTAGTGCACGATAGAAGATTATGCGACCATTTCCTCACCCACGCCATTCTTTCTTGTTTTCTGAGAGTGGCTAAGTATGGGCTCAGTATGTTGCAATATTGTTACAGAAGGAAAATGAGGTTGTCCTAGTAAGAATTCCATTGTGAGAGGGAAGATACAGGCAGCCATCATGAAGTCGCCGCTAGGAAACATCCACGCTAGTGGAAATCTCCATGGTGGTAGAGGTAGTGGAACCCATCGATTAGGCCTCCGTGGAGGGAAAAACATCTAACTATAGCAAAAGTGACCATGACCCCTGCAACAATTCCCCCACTAACCAATGATGAAGAATTTAATTGAACACACCTCCTGCCAGCCAAGCACCACAACTCATACCTTCACTTACAACCATCATTCACTATTGGGTTGTAACAACCTTAGAAAATACGTCCAATCATGCATTGTGATTCCTTGTCTCCTCTAATTTGCAAGACTTTTCTCTCCTTCGGACGATGCCATCATTGACTAAAGTCACATTGAGGAACTAATCTCATTGAATTCATGCATTAGTTATGAAAAGGTTCCCATGTGTACAGATAGGATTTTTCATGGGGAGGTGTTGACATGGTATTATGAACAAATAAACCCTAAACGATTACTTAGAGCTCATCCTCAAAACAAGCACACTAGCCTAAATTCTCATCACCATTTAGAAAGATGTCACCTGACCCCTCATCTTTACTTTGTCATCTTGGGAGGCACATTAAGTTGCTGCAAATCTTTTGCAAATACTCACTTGGTGCCTCAAGCCTTCTTTTCTTAATGGTCTATGATGTGGTAGCATCTTTCCATCTACTTCCTTAATCCTCGTTCCCTTGATGACTATATTCTTGTTGCATATTATTCACATATTATGTCTTATCCCACTTTACAACTCAGGATTGTGTTTTAAAAAGAGGCAACCGAAATTAACTATGCAAGTTGGCTACACTAGATGGCTACTACAGGTGAAGGTAGAGGAGACGCCATCAGTGAAAGTCATTAAGGAGATGGTGTCATTTGTTCAGAAACCCACATGAAGTTATCCGCCAGTAAATGAGAGTGCAAGCTTTGCATTAGGCATGGACACGGGAAATAGGTGGCAAGTGGAGGTGGGTTAAATGCCGCTCTAGACAACGGATGGGGAGTGTGTGACACCTACATTGGAGAATCCTGTCGGCGTCGAAGAATAATCATGGTGATTGAGTTTCACCAAGCATTCTATCTTTCCCAATCATTATGCAAACACCTCTTCATTCTCCCCATGTTGCTAGTGGGATGCAATGGAGTTTCCGCTAATTGGTGAAATGATTAGCAAAACCCACAATGAAAGTTTCTGTGGGGTTTCATGTATGGGTGGAAGCCTATGGGGAACCATAGTCACCCTGCCATCATAAAACAACAGAGAACACAGAGAATTCCACCCTCTCACACCTACACATTCTTTTGTTGACTCGATGTCCTCCTCTACGAATTTTAGAATATTCATACCATCATCCTTTCGGTCCTACTAAATCATTCTCTGGTCCACGCATAGTTGGCTCATTATGATACAAGAATGATAAGAATGCATTGAATAACTTTATTCCTCCCCCCACCATGATGTTCATAGTAACAGTTAGGAAAAGATTCATTCGAATATAATACTTCACTTAGTCAATGAAGACATTCTTACATGAGACCACCATTAAAGGGAATAGTGTTCCCCATCCATGGTTTTGAAGTTCCTTGTGAGTGGCCAAGCCAAGGAGAAGTAGACAAACTATAGGAAATGTCATGCAGATTTTACTTGTGAGAGAGCCACTTAGCCAATCTCGCAAAAGAATGGCCATTACACGGGTTACCCCCCAATCATTGAAATTTTGCATTCATCTGGATCGATCAAGAGATCACTATAGGATCATTACTTTTTTTTGCACAATAATCACCCTTAGACTATAATATTCATGTTGGATCCACTTGATGCAAGATAACTGATTGATCAATATCAACCAGGAAGCCTCGCCATCGCCATGCGAAGAGAAATGTCTAGGTTGGCCATGGGTTATTGAAGGTGAGGAGACATAAAGGAGAGGCCATGACTATAGTGGAGGAAATGGTGGTGTGGTGAGATGTGGAATTCGTATGGGAGAAGGTCACAGTGATAATGCATAAGAATGCCACATTGTGTGATGGTGGGAAAGAGTGTGGGTTCTGCATGGAATGAATCCATCAAGGTATCCACAGGGAAATGGGGCAATGAAGCCGCAGTGAGAAACGTCGTCTAAGCAGCCAAGTAGGATGTGGACCCTGCCAACAAAGTCTCCATGAGGACGAACATGTGGGATGATGTTAGGGGCACACCACCAAGAAACAACAAGAGACTTGGAGAGAGCCGCAATGTAGGTTCCACATACAAAAATTCAATGGGAAAAAGGCATGTAGGAAGATGTCTCGAGAGGGTTGTCAAGGAAACAGTGAGGATAGATGGAAACCTACAATGTGGGTTCTACATGAATGATGAATGATGGCACTTATTTGCAAGGAGAAGGAAGCTTGAATAAAAGGATTTAGTGTGTTGTACTACCTTAGACACAATTTTTAATTTTCTTATGGGTTTCACTTAGACCTCTCATTCACCAACTCCTTGTTGATTTGGGAATCATGTATTTATAGCCAATATCTTTGTGAAATTTCTAACCTCCTCCTATTGTAGGTGAAATACATAAATATCTAGTGTAGTCTAATGATGAAAAGGGTAGGATGTTGTGATTAATTTTTTCCTAGGGTAATGGCAACAAAATGATGAGACCAAGTGTGAATCTCACTATGTGGGTGGAAGTCATGAGTTAGCTGCAGCTTGAGTGACAAAATGGGAATGGAAACCTGCATGAGGTGAACCACAATTGTGGGTCCTTGAATCACGAAGGGCACAATGGTGAAAATGGATGAGGGGTCCACATGTCAAGCAGATGTACAAAAAACATGAAGGCCGAGTCATTTAGGCGAAGAATGTCATTGGCAGCTTTGACATGACAAGAGTGGGACAGTCATTCGTAAGTGGCCATCTGCAAGGAGCGGCCCACAAGGTACTTCACACTTAGTCATTTTTTTTTGTTTTGGGCTCAAACAGAGGTAACGAGTGTGGGTTCCACAAGGTGGAAAGATTGCAAGTAAAGGCCATTTGGGAATGGAACATGCACCAAAAAATCCCAACATTAGTCCCTCTCATACCATTCTTTATTCCTTTGGGGAAACTCCCCATACTTAGTCAAATTTTGCACTTATCAAAAGCAAAGCCAAGAGAGGATCAGGAATAGAAAACTGGTCAACATAGGTGAGATCGGGATTGGAGAAAGAATGAGACCAAAGCTAGGATCAGAGTGGAATCTAAATTGGGAACCAATTGATGGTTCTAGGTTCAATTTCCATTCTAATTTTGATTCCACCAAAGGATAAGGGCTCAGAACTGGGATCAGAATGGAATCTGGACTTGGAACCAACAAATGGTTCCAGGTTCAATTTATATTCCAATTCTACTTCTGCAAAAAGGATGTCAAAAGGATGTTGGGTCTAGAACTAGGACAAGATGAGAACTGAGATTGGAATGGAATCTAGACATGAAACGATCTGATGGTTCTAGGTTCAATTTCCATTTTAGTTCCACTTCTACCAAAAGGAAAAAGGTGTATTCCAGAGGGAACATTTATCAAGAACAAAATCATTTTGGGAATTGATTCCTATAGAAACTCCTATGGGATGAGATCATTCTTGGACCTACTTCCACCAGTTTATCAAGGATGATAGTTTTAAAGTTTGAAGGAAAACTACCAAAGGGAACTCCACAAAGGCTAAGACTTAGAAATTTTGAGGGTGGTGAAACTTGGTCAATTTGAGATGATGACTCTAGGATTCCTTGACCACTTAGGACTTCAAAATAGGGGACACACAAATAGGGGAAAAGGCTAAGAGTGACTTGATAAAGTGAAAAGAGGGGGTCCCTACCTAAGGAGGGGCATTTGTGCCATAGGCACAACAAATGGCAACTCGCTGGGGAAATGCTCAAGAGAATTTTGATGAAAATTTGGAATCACGAACCCAAAATATCTAGTTTCAATCCTCAAACTAGAGAAAACAAACTAGACACTCGACCACATGATCAAAACAACTAGTTAATCCAACCTCCAATAAACTAAAAATTCAAGTGTGTGCATATGCACCAATTCCCAATCCTTTAGTTGCTACAAGAACCTAAGCTACATAGTTTATTCTAACTCCAAAAGCATCTAGGACATTGCCCTACTACCAATCAGGTTTCCATAGCCCCAGTGAGGTTGTTGTTTTGATTCTCCTGAACATTGCTCTATTGCCAGCCAGGAATCCATAGTCCTAGTAGAGTTGCTTGGATCCCCCTAAAAGGTTGAATTCTTTCCTTTTGATTTTTAATGCTTTTCTTTCTTTTCTTTTCTTTTTTATTTTCCCTTTCCAATTCTTTTCATTTCAACCTGCAAGTAGCGAAGCTCACACTTAGGGTTGAGAATCATAGTGGCACTAAAGCAAAATTTTAGATTTTTCACTTAACTTATCTTCACAAAAGGGACCTGCAACAACCGTCAAATTCTTAATATGTGTAAAAGATGTAAGATTTTAGAATACATTAGAATCATACCAACCAATGACTTATCCTCTTCAAATCAAACATCCAAGTTACTTGACACTAACAGAAAACCCTCACCATCCACTCTAGAAACTTGATTAGAGTTTGTTGAGGAAATACATAGAACAACCCCTAGGAAAATAAAATGGTTGTTGTGTGCAAAAATGTTCCCAAATAAAGGCAGAGAAACCCAGGGCAAAGTAGTAGAAAAGCATAAGCAAATGAAATAAAACACCTAAACTAACCAAAGCAGGAAAGTGGAAGTATGTATATGAACTTGAGGTATGTACATGAAATCTACACTACTCAAAAAGGACTATGTACAAAGATATTCACAAAGCACTATGTTTGGGCAAGGAAAACTGACCTTTAAGCCCATTGGATTTCATAATGTATGCACAAGAAATAGGGAAATAATTACAGCTCTAAGCCACACAGATTCATCTTTATATTCAGATAAATAAAGTTCTTCAACATTGTAGCATTTGAATTTAATCACACATTCACGAAAAATCAGCAATTGAGGTAATTCATTAAACCCATGGTTGACCCATAAACATGTCCTTCTCCCCTCATTCCCATAATGAAAATGATAAAAAAATTGTAAGTATTCAATGTTCATAGAACGAAAGATAGAGCCTAGATATCATCATGTAGAGGTAGCAATGTGTGATAGTAGAGAGTGAGAACTGCATCATTGGTTGTTGCATCAGTAGCTTCGAGTGGAGGCACTTGATTGTGCATCATTTTTTATCTTGGCTTGCATAAGTTCAGGAAAATAGGGAAGCAAAAACCTCTTACAAGCTACCAGTGGGACCCGCAACCCCATCAACTATGCTTCAAGGAGAAACACTTCATCATGTTGGTCTTATAGCCGATGACTCCACTTGATTGATGTATTCAGAAGGCAGTGTGTTGTCCCATCACCTTCCCCAAGTATTTACATTATTTTTATGATGTTCAATGTCATGAGAACATGACATGTATGATTATTTCCTATTGTATCCATCTAAATGCAAAAGAGGGTTGACAATGATCAATGCTACAGGACTCCTAGTTGCCTCTTGTAGTTGGCCAGGTGCATCATCTATATTGGTAGCTATCAAAACACCCATGGCTTTGTCTTCTTTTCTTTGCAGTTCATGTATTTCATCATGGTGTTCACTAGCTTCCTCTTGTTCACTATTGTCATAGATGGAGGAGTTCCTCTCCAAATCTAAAAGGTCCAACACTTTGTTGTTTGGAGGTTCAATTAGCAGGTCTTCATCACCTCCATCCTCTGAAATGTACTCATTCTCAGCATTGGTATACCTCTAAAGTATAGCTCCTAATGAAAAAAAATCATCAATGGAGGGCACCTCTTCAAGGGGACCAAGATTTACTATGTTATTTCCTTCCAAGGATTCCCCATAAAGCCTGCCTTCCATGGTGTATAAATTCTCGTCAAGAGGGAAGGATTCCTGATGATTGATGGACATCTCTTCCATTTGGTCTACTTCATTGTGTAGAAGCTCAAGACTATGTTGATATCCTTCTTTTGTTACTGTCTCAACAACTTCTAGATGACTTCCCTCGGCTATACTATAACTTGTTCCAGGCTCTTAGTCTTCTACCTCATCTCTGGAAGCAACTACAGGAAGCAATGCACTTGGTTGTCCTGCATGTTCTTTAACTTGCTCGATTGCCTCTTAGCATAGTTGACACGTGAACTTTGAATGTGGCAATTCATGGAGCCTGCACCATCTTGGTAGCAACAACACCTCCAAATCCACTTGATACCTTAGCTCTAACCAATCCCTTGCTAGCCTTGACACTAGCTCGTTATATCTATTCATGATCAGATCCTCGTCATTACTTGAAAAGGAAGTCTAATGCTAGACAACCATGGCATGTGGTTGTTCCCACTACTCCAAATATTTGTTTTCAAAAGCTAGATCACTATTATTTACAAAGGAAAGGTCTTCTAGTCTGATTTCACTTATGCATTCATCATCATCTTCTGATGCCCAAGGCTTTTAGCCTCTTCTTCTTGTTCTTCAGTATTTTCATCAACTGTCCTAGCACATGTTGCTACAAACTCTATTTATTTATCTTTGATCACCAATGATTCCTCTTCTAGAGTGGAATGATGCTCTTTACTGATGGAGAAAATTCCTTCTAATTTCTCTCTACTTGAACTTTCATCAAGAATTTTTGTTGTCTCAAGGAGGTCAACTCCTTCCTCTTGACTTTCAGCCTTAGTGTTTGTTGTCCCAGCACTAACTTGTATCAAATTTCTTGGTTCAAATTTGATGTGTTGTCCTCCAAATGTTGAAAAATAGCTTGTCTCATGGGATGAATCCTCTTCACTAGAAGTTGTCTTCTCTTCCTTGTTGAAACTTCCCTTGACTTGAGTGATGATTCTTGCACATGATGAACAAGTAAACCCAGAGTGGGGTGCATTATGAAATCTACACCAACTAGACATTAGTACCTCCTCCAATCTTAATCAATCCTTCCTGCTCAAGTGTTCTTGGATTAGCCCTTTGAATGCCTTGGCTTCTATGTTAGAAAATTCCTCATCTTGACTTGCAAGAGGAAAAGGTTGATATATTTCCCAAAAGGGAATTTCCCCTTGCAAGACTCTTTCAATTATACTCAAGAAAGTCAGACATCCCAATTCACTGTGCCTGCGAGTGTAATGGATTCTACACTTATCTTCCAATGAAAATTTTGGCAATGGTCTCCTCAATCTTCTATTTAAATTTGCATGTAGCTGAGTGATCTTGACATGTAGTTGGTGTTCCATTTCAACTAAACTCTTGTTCTTGTCTTCCTTGCCTTCAAATTTTTTTATTTTTAAATTTCCAAAAAATGATGAGATTTTCCTATTCCATTTTTTTTTACTTGAAGGTTCTTTTCAACTTCCAATTTTCAGATTTGTAACCTAAAGCTTAGCTAGGACCTCCTTCTAGCACTAGTTCTATTGATGGGTGTTTTTGCACCTTCTCAACATAGGTAGCACACAAGTGTGCTACCTCTCTTGAAAGGAAATCTCCCATGAACAAGTTGCAGAAAATTACCCCAAGGTCTCTTGGGTGTCAGGTCATGGAAATTATTGAAATATCTCAGTTGGTTGATGCATTATGTTGGTAGCAGAGGGTCGGCCTTTATGGTTTATAAAGCAAGGGAAGTTGGGTCTGCAAATGGAGTTCATGAAATTTCTGAGTGTTGTGCTATTGTTGCAAGTTCAAAATAATAGTCTAGAACTCCACCTTGATCTTCAGATTTGGCTTTACAATGTGCAATGAACTTTTCCTAAACTACTATTTAAAAGAAAAGTAAAAAGGGAAAGGGAAGGAAGAAGTTCCTATATCTGAAACTACCAATGAACAGTGACAATGGAGGCTACTACAATAGAAAAACTTCCTAAACTGAGTTTTGTTTTCCCAAGAGGAACCTACAGTTACACAAAGCCAATGCAATCTTCTAAGGTTTGAATATTTTCAGATTGCACATGCACATCATGAACATGCAATTGAAAAAAGTTGTATCAATTAAATAAATAAGCCCAAAATAACTTTACACAATAGCTTGTCATCAACAAATGCCAAAAGTATGGTTGAAAGCTCATCAAATACCATAACAACAATGTTCATCATCACAACCATTTAAGAAACTAACAACTAAAACTAACTTGGTTGTAAAACCATGCTTACATAATGAACAAACTCAAGAGAAACACCCATAAATCATGTGATGTTACTATTTATTTCTATATAATTCCTTTACACCAACTCTCCAACCCCTACAAATGAGGGCGAAGACCCCTATTTATAGTTTTCCAAATCCCAAATGAATGGCTAGGATTAATTCACATTGTGTGGCTCAGATTTGTTTTACATCAGGGTTTCACCTACCCTCACATTATATAGAAATATAAAATACATATTTGTCTTCTTCTCTATTTTTTCCTTTAGTGACCTATTATTGTAGCAATTTTGTCTTGTAGCTGATTGCCCTTTTACTGTAGCTAAAACTGCCTAAGGCTACCCTTTTGTTTGATGGACTTACAACACTTCTTCATCCAATCAAGGGAATCTTGCTTGCATATTTGGATCATTGTTGAATGGATTATATTCCTCTAAGATTTAATGAGGTATTCATTTATGGATCGTAACCATTAGATAAGAGACGAAACAACCCCTTCTTGTCTCTAATTCTTTGGGCAGCTATCAACGTTTCTTGGTGTTGAATTCCTTTATCATGTAGCCATTTGTTTGTCAGTCCTTAACATATTATCTATCATTTTGGCCATCTTCCCTTTTGATAATTTCCATTATCTTTGGGATGATTTTGTAGGTGGATAGGTAAGGGCATTCCTTAGCATGCATATTCTATGTAGGTGACCTGATCCTAATTTTCTTGACAGACTTGGTAGGTAAGACGTAGGCTTCCCATTTGGATTACATTCCTCATGATCTTACCTTGCGTCCATCACTTCATAGGAAACCCCCTTTTATGGTATGTTTTCATAGGTAGGTGCATCATAAGTAATTTCCTTTTGTAATTAGCTCCTTCAATGATCTCCCCTTTTCGATAGGAATCCTACACAAAATAGTAGACTTGAATTAAGCTTATGCAAGTAATGATATGAAACCTTTTAAAATGTGGATATTTGGCATTCATGTGCCCATTTTAAATGATTGCTTAATCATAATTCAAATAGACCCATCATAATAAAATAATGATAAGTGACGATGGTTCCTAAAAAGATAAATTCATATTTCATTAGAAATACACTTCATATTTTGGGGTAGGGAATATCTCCTCATCATCTAAACATGATAGGTGTCTGGTGTAGGAGCACCTAGTTGCATTCAAGCCTCCATGAGGAAAAATTGTATAAATTAATTAAATTAGCTGTTTTAATGTTTTAATAAGGTTGTATGATCCATTTTATATATGTTTGAAGTCATTTGGAGTCATTGATGAAGGTTTGGTGTCATTTAGTTGAAAAATGAAAACATTGTCAAAAGTTGTCAAATGTTGTCATAACAACTCTTCTTGTTAAATGAAATTTTTTTAGAAGTTTGTTAAAAGTTGTTAAATTGTATTTTTAGGTTTTTTGGGGGCATAAATTGATTGTAAAAGCATAAAATTGGCCTCCAAGTCGAATTTGGGGTTGGAATGTAGATTGAACAAGAATTTATGAATTAAGAGATGATTTTTCTGCTAATTTTCAATGTTCTTCCCTATTCTCTTACATGTTACGGATTTGTATGAAGTTTTACAGACTTGAAATTGATTTTTATTGATATAGGAATGAACTATCTTTCATTTTCAATTTTTTTGGTGTTTTTTCATTGAGTTTGGCAAAAGTTATGATCATTTTACCATTGGCAGCCCTATGGGATTGTTTTCTCTTAAAGTTGCAGGCTGTTGCAGAGAATGGTAGGGATTTTATAGATCAAAAAAAGACCTTATACTTATTGTAAATGTTATATATGTGAATATAGTTTCGTTTTCACTTGGTTTGATCAATTTTCATGGCGTTTTGAGTGATTTATGACATTTTTGGTGAAGACTACTCAATTCTGAAACAAGGGTTTCTAGTAGATAAGAAAAAATCATATCCTTTTATTCCACCATCAAAATGTGATAAAAATTGGTGAAACGTTCTATTTTTACATGTTCTAGAAACATTTTAAAGGAAAAGGATTCATTTATTCATTTGCATGAGTTATAGTAGATCGTGTGTTTCATTTTGGTGGAGAGTGGTAAAAGAAACATGGTTTTCTTGATGTTTGAACAAAGTTATGCATAGTTTGTTTATGGTTGGCCTTAAATCATTGTTGTCTAATATTTGGATGGTTGTAATTATTTTTTTGGATGAATCTAAGCATGTTGAAATCATTTACCAAGTCTGATAGATATTGGATTCCATTTGTGTAAGTTGGACCCATGTTGCTCAAGGTTGAAGGATTGAGATTGCCTCAAGAATGAAGAAATTTAATTGTGTACTTGATTATTGCCAAGAATATAGAAAGTTGATGGTATGAACTCTCTTGCTTTGCATCATTTTCCTAGTTTTCCTTTGGATTTTCCCCACATCCTCAAGACTCTGTGGGCCTACTTTTTTGATCGGCCTTTCTCATTTTATCAAGGATGATCAACTCATAATCATTAGGCTCAAGGCTCGAGGTATCAATAGATGCCCTCTCTCATTCTTTAAGTTCACAATCCCTTGTATTTCATTCCTTTTTTGGATAGAATAGAATACAAACCCACCTCATGTGACCAACCCACGAGATTTATATTGGGATTATGATTATTTTCTTATTACAGGGAGGAGCATACAATTGACACTAGTACCTGCATTAATTTATTTTACCTAGGCATTTGTTGTGGATGGGTTCTCACTAAATTGATCCATCAGGCCTCTAAGTTAGTGCATGGCATAAGATAGTGCAACCATTGCCTCACCCACACCATTATTTCTCATTGTTCAAGAGTGGATAAGTGTGGGCTCGACATTCTGCAATGCCATTACAAAAGGAAAATTAGGTTGTCGTAGCAAGAATGCCACCACTGGAGGGAAGATGCAGACGACCATCATGAATTCATTGCAGGGAAACATTTGTAGTGGTAGAGGTAGTAGAACCCACCCGCTAGGTCTCTATGGAGGGAAATCCATTTGACCATAGCGAAAGTCACCATGACCTTTGTAACAATTATCTTTGGCATGCATTCATAAATGGATAGGTAAGGGAATTCCTTAGCATGCATCTTCTGTGTAGGTGACTTGATCCTCATTTTCTTGGAATACTTGGTAGGTAACATGTAGGCCTCCCATTTGGATTGCATTCCTCATGATCTTACCTTATGTCCAATACTTCATGGGAAAACCTATTTTTGTGGTACGTTGTTATAGGTAGGTGCATCATAAGCAATTTCATTTTGTAATCAACTCCTTTGATGATCTCCCCTTTTCAATAGGAGTCCTGCACAAAATAGTTGACTTGAATTAAGCTTATGCAAGTAATGATATGAAACCTTTTTAAATGTGGCTATTTAACGTTCGTGTGCCCATTTTAAATGATTGCTTAATCATAATTCAAATAGCCCCATCATAAGTAGATAACAATAAGTGATGATGGTGCTTAAAAAGAGAAATTCAGATTTCATTAGAAAGAGACTTCATATTTTGGGGTAGGGAATATCTCCTCGTCATCCAAACATGATAGGTGTCCTAGTTTTCCTTTGGAGTTTCCCCCACATCCTCAAGACTCTATGGGCCCACTTTGTTGATTGAACTTTCTCATTTTAGCTCATAATCATTAGGCTCAAGGCTTGGGGTATCAATAGATGCCCTCTCTCATTTTGTAAGTTCATGGTCCCCTGTATTTCATTCATTTGTGGATAGAATAGAATACAAACCCACCTCATGTGACCAACCTATGAGCTTTGTACTAGGATTATGATTATTTTCTTATTACAAGGAGGAGAATACAGTTGGCACTAGTACCTACATCAATTTTTTTACCTAGGCATCCGTTCTGGATGTGTTCTCACTCTAGTCATCCATTAGGCCTTTGAGTTAGTGCATGGCATAAGATCATGTGACCATTGCCTCACCCACACCATTCTTTCTTGTTGTTCAAGAGTGGCTAAGTGTGGACTTGGCATGCCAAAAAGCTATTATAGAAGGAAAAATAGGTCCTCGTAGCAAGAATTACACCACAGGAGGGAAGATGGAGGTGACCATCATGAATTCATCACAAGGAAACATCCATGGTGGTGGCAATATCTGCTATGGTAGAGATAGTAGAACCCACCTGCTAGGTCTCCATGGAGGGAAAGTCGTTCGACCATAGAAAAAGTGACCATGGCCTCCAAAAAAATTCCCCCACTAACCAATGATGAATAACTTAATTGAATGCACCTCCTGCTAGCTCAGCACCATGACTCATATCTTTGTTTACAACCATCATTCACTATCGGGCTATAATAGCCTTAGAAAATACATCCAATCGTAAATTTTGATTCCTTGTCTCCTCTGATTTTCAAGACTTTTCTCTCCTTTGGACAATGCCATCATTGACCAAAGTCACATTGCAAAACTAAGCTCATCGAATTCATGCATTAGTTATGAAAAGGTACCCATGCATGTGGATAGGATATTGCATGGGGACATGTTAACATGACGCTACGAACAAATCAACCCTAAACAATTAAATAGAGCCCATCCTCAAAACAAGCACACTGGCCCAAATTCTCATCTCCATTTAGAAAGACATCACCCAACCCCTCATCTTTACTCTATCATCTTGGGAGGCACATTAAGTTGGTGCGAATATTTCGAAGATACTCACTTGATTCCTTGAGGCTTCTTTTCTTAATGGTCTATGATGAAGTAGCATCTTTCAATCTACTCCATTTAATCCTCATTCCCTTGATGACTATATTCTTGCTGTGTGTTCTTCACATATTATGCCTCAGGCCACTTTACAACTCACTACTATATTTTTAGAAGAGGAAACCAAAATTAACTATGCAATCTGGCTACACTAGTTGGCCACTGTGGGTGAAGGTAGAGGAGACACCACCAGTGAAAGTCATTCAGGAGATGGTGTCATTTGGTCGAAAGCCCGCATGAAGTTATTTTCCTGTAAATGAGAGTGTGGGCTCTGCATTAGGCATGGATGTGAGGAATAGGTGGCAGGTTGCCATGGGTCAAATACTACTTTAGATGGAGGGGGATCGCGTGGCACCCACATTGGAGAAGCTTGTCGACATCGAAGAATAAGCATGGTGACCAAGTTTCACCAAACGTTTCATCTCTCCCAATCATTATGAAAATGCCTCTTTTTTCTCCCAATGCTACTAGCAAGATGCAATGGAGTTGATGCCGATCAACAAAATGAGTTGTGGAACCCAGAACGAGAGTTATCATGGGGATGGCTGCATAGGTGGAAGCCTATGGGGAACCATAGTCACCCTATCATCATCAAACAACAAAGAACACATGGAATTCTACCCTCTTGCACTTGCACATTCTTTGGTCAGTGTAATGTTGTCCTCCAAAATTTTTAGAATATTCATGCCATCATCCTTTCGGTCCTGCTAAATCATTCTCCAGTCAACACATAATTGCCTCATTATATTACAAGAATGATAAAAATGCATCAAACAACTTTATTCCTCCCCCCACCATACTATTTGTAGTCACAACAAGGAAAAGATTCATTTGAATATAATACTTCACTCATTCAAAGAAGACATTCTTACATGAGACCTCGATGAAAGGGAATAGTGCTCCCCATCCATGGTTTTGAAGTGCCTTATAAGTGATCAAGCCGAGGAGAAGCAGACAAACTATAGGAAATGTCATGTGGATTTTACTCGTGAGAGTGTTGCTTAGTCAATCTCACAATAGAACGGCCATTACACGGGTGACCCCCGACCATTGAAATTTCATGTTCATTTGGTTTGATCAAGATATCACTATAGGCTCATTACTATTGTTTGCACAATAATCACCCCTCAAACTATAATATTCACACTGAATCCCCCTGATGCAAGATAGCCAATCGATCAATATCAACCAGGAAGTCTTGCTGTTGCCATGCGAAGAGAAATGTCTAGGGAGGCTGTGGGTTAAAGAAGGTGTGGAGACATAAAGGATATGTCATGAATAATAGTGGAGGTAGCGACAACGTAGTGAAATGTGGAATCCACATGGGAGAAGGTCGTGGTGATAACGCACATGAATGCTACATTGTGCGATGGTGGGAAAGCGTGTGAGTTTCGCATGGAATGAATTCTTCAAGGAATCTATGGGGAAATGGGGCAATGAGGCTTTAGTGAGAAACATCGTCTCATTAGCCAAATAGGATGCAGACCCTATCAATAAAGTCTCCTTGGGGACAAACGTGTGGGATGATGTTAGGGGGATGCCACCAAGAAACATCGAGATACATGGAGAGACCCGCAATGTGGGTTCTGCATACATAAATTCCATAGGAAAAGGCATGCAAGAAGACATCTTGGGAGGGTCATCAGGGAAACAACAGGGACAAATGGAAACCTGCAATGCAAGTTCTGCATGAATGACAGATGATGGCACCAATTCAGAAGGATAAGGCAACTTGAATAAATAGTTTTGTTGTGTTGTACTGCCTTATACACAATTTTGAATTTGCTTATGGGCTTCACTTAGACCTCTCATTTGTGAAATCCTTCCTTGTTGCTTTGGGAATCATAAATTTATGGCCATTATCTTTGAAACATTTCTAACTTCCTCCTACTATAGGGGAAATACATAAATATCCAGTGTAGGCCAACGATGAAAGAGGGTAGGATACCATGATTAATTTGTTACTAGGGTAATGACAATGGAACGATGAGACCAAGTGTTGATCTCGCTATGTAGGAAGAAGTCATGATTCAAACACCACTTGAGCATAGAAATGAGAATGGAAACTAGCATGGGGTGACCTACAACTATGGATCCGCAAAGCACGAAGCGCACAATGATGAAAATGGATGTGGGGTTGATATGTCAGGTGGACATAAGGACAGCGTGAAGGCCTATCCATTTAGGCAATGGAGGTCATTGGCTACTTTGACATGGTGAGAATGGGATGGCCATCTACAAGTGGCCATCCGCAAGGAGTAGCCTGCAAGGTACTTCACACTTAGTCATTTTTTTCATTTTCAGCTCAGACGAAGGAAAGGAGTGTGGGATCCACAAGGTAGATAGATTTCAAGTCAAGGCTATTTAGGAATGACACATGTACAAGAAAATCCCATCATCAGTCCCTCTCATACCATTCTTTATTCCTTTGGGGAAACTCCCCATACTCAGTCAAATTTTGCACTTATCGGAAGTAGAGCCAAAAGAGGATTAGGAATAGAAAACTGGTCAACTTAGGTAGGAATGGGATCAAAGCCAAAATGAGACCGAATCCAAGATTAGAATGAAATCTAAACTGGGAACCAACTAATGGTTCCAAGTTCAATTTCCATTTTGGTTCTACCTCCACCAAAGGATAAGAGCTCAGAATCGAGATAGGAGTGGAATATGGACTTGGAACCAACCAATGGTTCCAAGTTCAATTTCCATTTGAGTTTGTCTTCCACAAAAAGGATGTAAAAAGGATGCTAAGGCTGGAACCAAGGTGAGACCAAAATTGGGATCAAAATGGAATCTAGACTCATAACCAATTAATGGTTCCAGGTTCAATTTCCATTTCGGTTTTGCTTCCGCCATAAGGAAAAAGGTGTAGTCTAGAGGGAACATTTATTAGAACAAAATAATTTTGAGAATTGTTTCATATAGAAAATCTCATGGGATGAGCGCATTTCCAAATCCGCTTCCGCCAGTTTATCAGGGACAACAGTTTTAAAGTTTGAAGGAAAACTACCAAAGGGAACTCTGCAAAGGCTAAGACTCAAAAATTTTGAGGGTGGTGAAACTTGGTCAACTTGAGATGGTGGCTGAAGGATTCCTTGACCACTTAGGACTTCAAAGTAGGGTGCATGAAAAACAAGGCAAAGGCTAAGAATGACCTACTAAAGTGAAAAGAGGAGGTCCCTGCCTAAGGCAGGGCATGTGTACCATAGGAACAACACTACCCTCTTGTGTTTTAGGAGGGATGGGAAATTGACGAACTTGATCAAATCAATGATAAACATATTCTTCATGAATTAAATCAATATGGAGTCATACCAATTGATCAACTTTCATTATCAGATTCAAAAGATGCAACAAAATGGTGTGAGTTATCAAGAAAGATTACTCTTCATCTTTTTGCAATGAATCAAACAATAGGTTGCCATCATGTTGATCAAAGGGGCAGCCATTTCTTCTTGGAAATCTTACTATGTTGGATCTATGTCTTTCAATCTTCTTAAGTGGATCCAAATTCCATTTAAATAGTGATATGAGTTGTATTTAATTTCCACCATTTTTCAAGGAGCTAGTAAAGAAGGGAACAAGGGCAAAAATCATTAAAAGATGAAATAGTCTATCTCTTCCCAATAAATAGATAATTTATGTGATAATGGTGAAAACTGAAGCACAAGTGCATCAAGTTCAATTATGGATAATCACATACTAGAGGATCTATTAAGTCCTATTGAGAGCTATCATAAATTAAATGGAGTAGCACACAGTGAGCAATTGAATGCAAGGCCAAAGCCATCATGTCAGCATGTTGTCCCAAAGAGCTATGCATGAACAAAGAGGACAATTACTACAAGACAAGAGAGGATGAATACAAAGGAATCATCTATGTTGGGACAATATATAGTGAAGGAACAACCTCAATATATGAATGATAGTCATATAATACTGACAGTTAGCTAATAAGCAAAGGACTCAGTCAAATAGTTTTTGAAAGAGTGAGGGGAGTTCTTTCTTTCTTTTTGCAGGCATTGTAGCTTATCTTGGAGCTTTTTCAGGTAGGAGACAACATTGTTACTTAGTATCATACATGTACAACAATATGTAACACCATTTTTATTAATGAAATTCAATGTTTTACCTTCTTAGAAGCTAATTCATTGTGTGCAATGTGGTTATTGATGAATTTTCCTATGAGTTTTGGTAACTCGGGTTCAATGTTTGTCTCATTTTAGCACCTTTAGGTAGAATAAACATATATTTTTGCAAGTTGTAATTTTTGTGGTGGGTCGAATAACTATTTTAGTTGTGAAATAATTCCTTTCCTTCAAAAGTGTTAAGTAAATAAAGCCTCCTTGCAGAACACTTATGCATTAATATATAAAAATATCTAAGTTATGTTAAGTTGAGATTTTGATGAAATTCTGTGTTAAAACAACACTATAGGTTATGGGAAATAACATTTAGGTGCATCGCCATAGGGGTTTAGTTTCCATTTCATGTTTCTTTCTCCCCTTTTCCTAGCAAGAAATAGTTTAGGTGACACCATTTAGGAGCCAACCTTATCTAGAGGTCCATTCCAAGTTTAGGTGACCCACAACCTAGGAGTGTTCCCATGTTGCTCCAAATTGCTAAGTTTTGTGACTTAGCGAGGGTGCAAATTTGAAGAGTTAACAGTTTTATATTGTAAAGGACATAATGTAGACACCCAAAATTTTCTTCTAATTTCTTCATATTGACTTCTTATTAATAAATTAAATAAAACATTATTTAAGTACATATTCCTTCAATTGACCCTTCTTCACCAATTAATCAATTAATTTTTCCCTTCATTCCCTAATGTTAATTAATTAATTCATTTGATACTATCCAATTGATTAATCAAATTAATCCCTCATTGAAATTTGGACCACGAATTTTTAATGGATCATATACATGGAAAAAACAATTTGTCCTTTAATCTTATCCTTCCAATACATTTTACATGGATGAAGAATTCTATTATTCTTCATCCATTTGTCTAAAACACTCCATACTCCCACATGTGTGAGAATAATAACTCATCCCACTCCTTTCTCACTCATGTGTGAGAATTCATTCCCTTCCACCTCACATCTACTTTCTTGAATCTCCTCCAATCTTGTAAATTGACGAAATCATATCCATTGAACAAGAATATTATTCTCTCCTTGTAATACTTATCACAAGGCTATGAATCCTCTCCATGCAAATGTATCTTAGCCCTCAATTCTATCTTTCCATCTCTTACCTCAATTTTTCTCTTGAGAAATCTACTTAATGGATGCTTTCAAAATCATTTGATATCTCTTGTCTACATGATGTCCATATGGTGCCTTTTTTGCTACCAAATCACTCACATTGTACTCAAGTTTGCTATCAATATAGTGATTTATAACAAAGAGAATCCACATTCAATCAATTGGAACACATCCAAATTTCATAATGAAAGTATAAATGTTGTTTTGATTATATAATACCTTACATTTTTTATTATCTTTATTATTTTTTCCATCTTGAGTGGGAGATTTTATTTGATTTTTAGGTTTGTATTTATTACCAATACATTGCATTGAGCTTAAATAGGTGGTCCAAAAGTTGGAACTTGAACATTTCTACCATCTACGGAAAGTCCTCTATCATAGATCTATATCTCCTATGTCTTTTATCGGTCATTACTTTTAACTATACTTGCAATATTAAACTTTTTATTCTATCATATTCTTGGCTAGGAGATTGGGGAGGAGTAGGTGCTCTTGGAGGACTAATAATTGGAGTAGAAGTTGGATCTCTTAGACGACTACTATATGGAGAATATGGGGTCATAATAGAGAAGGATTTAAGAGAAGAAGTGGGTGAAGGGGTCTTAGTCTAGGTTGGATTCCCTTTTGATGAAGGAGACTCTTTATTAAATGATCAAAATTGGAACTCCACTTCTTCCACCTCTCTTTTTTTTCTCATATTCTTTCTATTCCTTAATTGTAGTATATGCTTAAATATTTATTTGGGGAAAATCCATTTATTGTGGTTGAGGTGAGAATTATATTACCATTGGGATTTGTTATGTTTGAATTTTTAGTTGCATCTAAGGGTTGAAGCGATTATAATGTGGGGACTACTAGAAAGAGGAGAAGAATAAAGGACTTCAATTTACTTCTTTTGTTTCTATTTTCCTCCATAGGATTCCATCCTTACTGTGGTATAGTGTGTTTTTACCCTAACATAGTGCAAAATAAATGAAACAAAATTAAAGTAAAACACAAAACAACACTTTGAGATTAGCCTAGATGAACTTGAACAAAGAAAAGACAAAATCCAATAGACTACCTTTCCCAAGTTGATTGATTGTTTGGCCCTTTAGATTCGATTGTTTGTGTGCTCCTTTGAATGGAAAGTCACATGAAACAAAGTGAAAAATGATATAGATGTTAAAGGGGATGAAATGGTGAAAGTAGGTAATTGGATAAGTGCCTAAAATGGATGCAAATTGAGCTTAAAATTTGCAGCAATGCTGGAAGTGTAGAATGCTTGAAGGATTGAAAGCTTGAGAATGCAATGTGCTAAATGTCCAAATGAGGTCAAATTCGTCTAATTTTAGAGGATTCAGCCATAATAAAATGAAGGGCTAGGATTTAGCCATGATTGACCAGATGGAGGGCTATGGTGAGTTGAGGACTCACAAGCCGTCACATATTTCCAAGTAGCAATGAGGTGTAAAGGGGGATGATGATGTGGAGTTACTGGCAAGTACCTTGGGATTGGGATAAGATCTCCTCATAAAGGAGGTACTTGTCCCCATGTGATAGATAGGACATATGAGGAATTAAAAATTCCTCAATAATCCTCATGGGGAAGAGCAAAAGCCTTGAAATAATAAATGTGAATTTTTAATTCACATGGAGAAGAGGTTGCCTTGTAAAATGGAGAAAACATTAATGAAAGTTGACCTAGGGGGTTTTCCATAAATAGAATGGGGATTAGATTGACCTAACCATATGATTAGGTTGTGCAAATAGGTGATTAAGGAGGTAAATTGGGGATTATAGGCAAGTTGCAAGTTATGGAGGATGTGGCCTTAATCTTGATTAAAGATGTGCACATCCAAATCATGGATTAATTAAGTTAATCCAGATTAAGGAGATTTATGGAGGATGGGACAAGGAGAGAGAAAATTGAATTTAAAATTGATTTAAATTCAAAAGGTGGAATGACTAAATTTAGTGAATTAAATCAATTTAATTAATTTAGAGAGGAAAGAGGCACAAAAGGTAAAGTATTTAATTATTTAAATTAAATACCTTAGAAAGTAATAGAAAATGAAAAACACTAATTAAATAAGTTGTTTAATTAATGTTGATGGAGGGATGAAAATATATGAATAAAGTAGATGAATTTGACCATGTAGGAGTGGTCAAATTTGGATGTCTACATTTTTCCCCTCTTGGAAATATTGTTAAAATAATAGTGTTTCAAAGAAAAATAAAATGCAGATGACTCGATAGAGGAAATGACCAAAAGATGATGCCCAACCATGGGAGGAGTTGCATAAGCCATCTAAATGATGGAAAATGAAAGAAGATGCCTTAGTCTTGCAAGGGACTATGGGATAGATAGAGAAATAGAGGAACATGATAGGGTATGTGCCCTCGAGAGGGTGGTTGGGGAAGAAAAAGGGGCCTTGGGAGACTTCTTGATATGAGAAAATAAAAAGGTACCATGGGATAGAGCTCGAAAAACCATGAAGATTTGTATTTGAATGGATGCAAATGAACACACTGTGTGTAAATGGTTGCCCGTGGAAGTTAGAGGATTAGTTAATTAAAAAGAAAGTTACATATGGGAAATAATGCCCAAAATTTAAAAAAGGTAAAAAAAAGAGGGAAGGTAATATATAGTAATTTTAGAATTACTATTCCTCATTTGCACACCTAGCAATTGAGTGAGAGAGAGAGGAAAAGTTGACAAGTATGGATGATGAGTATGATAACAAGGACGAGATGTTCATGGAGGACACGATCATCCACCGAGGTGATGAGGAGCAGAGGTTCTATGACAAGTGCATGGTACCCTACCAAGTTAGCTCCAAAACCTTTCTTTGTTATTTTAGCTTAATTTTGAAAAAAATTAAGCATTTGAACATCTCATTTTTGGGAATGGGATAGTTTAGGAAAATGGGTTGTTAAAAAATGGCAATTTCGCCCAAATTTTTAGGTGAAATTGCCTATTAGAGGGGCATGTGTATTCACCTATTTTAGAGGAAAATTTGGTTAAACGAGGGGAAAAATGCCCAAAGAGGACAAGGGTGCATAGGGGAGGGGCAGGTTCACCCTAGAATTGGATGAACCCACCAAGATTTTGGTTGCACAGAGGGAGAAAAGGGTGAATTCACCTACAGGATGGGTGAATTTCCCCACAGATGGGTGAATTCACCCATCATAAGGGTGAATTCATTAGTGAAAGATCCACCCACTAGATGGGCAACCCCGATTGCCTTGGGGAGGCAAGCATCCACACTTGTGGGATGGATGAACCTGCCCATCTAGGCAAGATGGGCGGACTCGCCCATCTTACGAGAGTCCCTGCCCATCCCAAGGGCAGGCAGACTCACCCTTTAGAAGGGTGAACCCACCTGACCTGGGGGGTGGGAAGATTCACCCATCGGGTGGGTGAACTCAACCACCTAGAGGGAAAACTCGCCTGTCCCAAAGGGATGGGTGGATTCACCCATCAGGTGGGAAAATTTTCCTATCCAGCAGGGATGGGCAGACTCACTCAATAGATGGGTGACTTTTCCCATCCAAGAGGAATGGGTAGATTCACCCCTCAGAGGGGAAAATTCACCTCTAAGTTGGGAAAAGTTTCCCAAACCAGAGGGCTAAGTGGGGGAAAACAGGCAAATTTTCCTAAATGGCAAATTCACCCAAAAGGGCCAGTTAGATGCAAAAGGGGGAGTTAGAAAGAGATGAATTCACCCAAATTGGATAATTTTGCTCAAGAAATGGGAACAAGGATGTGGGAAAATGGAGAAGTTAACTCGTGGGGAGAAGAAAAGAGGGGAATAGAAAAGTGATAATGTTAAAAGATAATTAACATGTGGGTTGATGTGGGTGCAGTGTTTGGACACTCTGTGGACACGGGAGAGGAGATTAGCAATTTCAGAGGCAATGATCATCGTGATGAACGGTGAGGACCATGTGGAATTAGCATGAGTGGGCTTGCTACACATGCTTAGATATCCAACCATCAAAGCACATCGAGCACTATTGATTGCATTGATAGAGTGGTGAAATTCTGAGACATCCACCTTCCATCTCCCGATAGGGGAGATGACAGTGAAATTGGAGGATGTATGGTAGATCTTATGGTTATCGATAGCTAGTTACCTAGTGAGTTGGACATGATCAGAGGGAGAGGAGTGAGCTCAGATCCTACAAATCCTATTCGAGCAAGTGGACCTACCGACTCAGGGAGTGGAGTTGGATCTAGATGGGTATGTCAGGTTGGGGGTGCCACCACTACCCTTGCATCTCTATGGGATCATTAGTTGATTTTTATGGCAGATCAGAGTGGGAGATTTTATAGCCTCGAGATTATTGAGGTTGTCTACCATATTGTGGAGCAACGAGAGGGAGAATTTACATGGGGGCCATGCATACTAGCATAGTTGTACAAGGACATGCACGTGGTATGTTATCGCCATGCACTCAACATCACACATGTGACATTGCTACAGGTATGAGCTTGGGAGTACATTAGCATGGATAGGATAGGGATTTTGGTAGGAGGGGAGTAGGATGTCACACTACTAGTGGCATACTGGTACAAGACAAAGTACAATTGGAGGTTCCATTATCATGAGACTGGTGATCTAGAGAGATGGAGGAGATTGGATGATCTAGGGGAGGACCAGATAGTGTGGAGGCCATATATGACATGATGGTTTTCTAGATGGAGTGACGATGAGGTGAGACACACAGGATACTTATTTATAGTGTAATATTTGATTGGGAGAGACCAAGGTATCATGGATCTCCATAGGCACAATAGGGTGATGAGATAGTTTAGATTGCAGCAAGAAATTCCTCCAAGACCTTAGAGATTTAGGCAAATCAGTCGAGAGTGGCTATGGGGTGATCCGATCCTAGTAGACCTTGTGAGACAATAGTGGGTAGAGATATGATAGGTATCATACCCAAGTAGGAGAGGTGGAGAGGTGAATACAGGGGTGATAGTGAGGTATTCAGAATGGTAGGGATGACACCAAAAATGATAGATGATGACCATGGAGCCAATTATAGGGGCATTGGGTTATGGTTTAGAGGATGAGAGGAGATTGAGGAGGCAGTGGAGAGTTAGGTAGAGAGGAGGACAATAGAGGTAGCTACAGGAGGAGGCAGAGGTAGAGGAGAGAGAGGATTGACGGAGGGTGGGGCAGGAGGAGGCATTGGTGATAGATGCCCCAGATGTGGATCCACTAGCAGTAGTGCCATATGTAGCACCACCATTAGAGGACCCAAATGTGCTATTGAGAGGGGATACAACAATGCTGTAGATTGTAGAGTAGAGACTCTGGGAGTCTGAGGTAGAGAGGAGCAGGCTGCTAGTTGAGGTGGATAGGATATGCAAATAGGGAGAGAGGGACTATGGGGTGTTGGTAGATGAGGCCACCCTACAGGTAAAGGAGGCAGAAAAAGTTGTGGAGGATTTGAGGAGATAGCTAGTAGAGCTATGGTAGGAGAGGGATAGGTTGGTGGTGGAGAGAGACATATTGTAGGCTAAGGTCACAAGACTATAGGTAGGGGGATAGAGGGACCTCGAAGAGGTGGAAAACTAGGCACCTGCACAGGTCCTAGAGGAGGCAGAGGGGGATATATTGGAGGATTTGAGGAGATAGGTGATAGATTTTCTAAGGGAGAGGACTAAGCTAAGGTAGGAGCGGGATGAAATTTCTGACAGAGTAGAGATAGCAGAGCAGATAGTTGGAGAGGCAAGGGTAGTGTTCAAGAGAGAGGAGGTGATGATGGCATAGATATGAGCCTTACAGGGTGAGAGAGATACAATATAGGCATGGGCAAAAACCATATAGGGTGAGAGGGACAAGATGGAAGAATAGGTGCAGACACTATAGCACAAGAGGGAGGTGGCAAAGGCACAGGTTCAAAATCTGTAGGTTGAGGGCGGTACAACAGCGGATGCTGAGTTGGTGGCACATATGTAGGTGCAAAATGACTAGTTGAGTCTAGCACAAGATGCCTGGGATTAGGAGAGAAGACATATCACAAGATTATGGGATAGGTACAAGATAGAGAGAGAATCAACTAGGATATAGGTGCTAGAGAGGGATGAGTACATGTGGGAAGGTGAGTTTCTATACAATGGCCTACTACATGGTAGTCCCATATCTGAGATAGCACATAGTTGCCTACATCAAGGTGGTGCCACAGATGCCAACACCATCATGGTCCCTAGGGACACACACATGGGGATATAAAAGCTACTGAGAGACACCCCCATGCAAGGGAGGAGTTCCAAACTCACCATAGAGGTTTGATGTAGGAAGCTTGGGGTAGAGATAAGAGAGGACATATGACAGGATACCAATTTTTTGACAGGTGTAGGATGGATGTACAACACAGAGCAAAAAATATCTCATTTGATTCATAGCACTGTACTTTTATTTTATTTGATGATCATGAGTAGACATGTATTTTGATGATATGATGTACTAATGGACATTATATTTTTTAATATTTATGCGATATGCCAGAGCCCTTATTGACACCATGTTGTGATTATGTGATGGATGATTTACTTATGTACATATGTATGCATGTGATGTTGCAGATGATTATGATTATGCCTATATGTTGATAATGATTCATGTGCATGCAAATAATTTTATTATGGATGATTATGATGATGATTTGTGTGTATGTTTATATGGATAACATGGATGTGATGCATAATGCCTAATGGTTTCTGATGCAGGTGGCGATGCATGTATTGTATTGATGAGGTAAAATAATATGCAAATGGATTGATAATAAAATGAATCTAGATGCTTAGAATAACCAATTAAGATTAACCTAAAAAAAATTAAAATGAATATGAGATGACAATGCACATGGAAAGAAATGTAATATATGAAACTAGTGGATCTCATTTGTGAAGAACCAGCTAGATAAAGACATAACTTGATGACACAACACAAGATACGAAGGGTGAAATGCAAGACTGACACACCCTAAAGACCTATGGGCTTGGGAGCTTATCAAAGATTAGCCTTGCCTATGTGAAAGTGCAAAGCCCTCATAGTTCAATAAAAGACCATGGATAAAAGTTAAAAGAGGACAATGGAGACAAGTGATGGAAGACAAAGACATGATGGAAAAAATCCCCAAGGGCTGATCAAATGATCGACCTTTCCTACATGAAAGTGCAAGGGTAATGTAGTTCAACAATGTCCAAGGACAGAAGACAATGACCAAAAAGATAATATGGATAAAAGCCCAAGAGGCTAATCTTACTCAGTTTGCATACCGTACTATTCAAATACTAAAAAACTAATGAGGATACCCATTAGGGGAGGAAAGACCATGGCCAAATGAAGGCATAAGCAGTTAGATTCAATACAAAAGATAGGATGGGATGAAACCCAAGGACGAAACAATATGATGAAGGAATCGAGACAGAGGAAAAAGACTAACTAACAACTTAAAAATATGACATAAGCTCAGGTTAGGACAAAAAGCTTAGAATCATAGATAGCAGTTTAAGGTCATCCAATACTCAATGAAAATATATCAAGGGATCAGATATGGAAGGCACGGATGAAAGGACTAGATCGAGTGGATATTAGAGCTAGATGCAAAGTTGGAATAAAGAGAAGCATAAAGTAACTAGGACACAAGGTAGATAATGATTAATCCCTTTATGAATGGTGTTTGCTACTAGGTTTTCACCAAATGTACTTATCCAAGGTGCCACCAAGGGTAGTTTTCACCATAGGATGAATTATTTCTCTTTACTATTTCTAGATTTTTTTGAATTTTCTAAAAAAATTTATTTTTTAGTTTTATAATTTTTTGGTGATTTTTTGGATTTTTTGTAGGATAGGATAACCCAGTTGACTTATGTGTAAAATATTTTTCAAATGCATGATGTTGATGGGCTCCTCTAGGGGCTCTCCTTTAGGTGTGGCAATTCTATATGCCCCAAATCCATACTTAGCTGTGATGACATAGGGACCTAGCCAATTTTCTTCAAATTTTCCTTTCTTATCCCAATCTTGGTAGGTACGCAAATTCTCTTTAAGGACGAGATCACCAATGTTCAATTGGCAAGGATGAACCTTCTTGTTGTAGCTTCTCTTAAGATGATTCTGGTATGGTTGAAGATGATCATATGCTCTGATCCATTTTTCATCTAGGAGTTCCAATTGACTTTGTCTTGCAACCCGAGCATCTTCGTCACTGATGAGATTATTCAAAAATATTCTCAGTGATGGGATCTTGACTTCAATCGGCAAGATGTAATCCACACCATAAATAATACAGTATGGAGTGGCACGAATAGGAGTGCAGATGGAAGTGTGATATGCCCAAAGGGTAGGATGAAGATGGAGGTGTCAATCTCTAACAGTATTGTTAACCACCTTTTTAAGGATCTTGATCAAGGTTTTTTAGTGGCCTCCATTTGACCATTACCTTGAGGGTAATAGGGTGTGGAATGACGATGTTGAATGTGAAAGGTTTCACACAAATGTTTCATGGCTTGGTTTTTGAATGGATTTCAATTATTGGTGATGATGGTGGATGGGATTCCATATCTGTAAAGAATATGGAAAATGATGAAATTGGATATCTGAGTACCCTTGATTTGAGAAAGTGGCATTTCTTCTACCCACTTGGTGAAGTACTCAGTGGCAGTGATGATGAAAGTTTGGTCATTAGAAGATGAAGGGTATATCTTGTCGATTAATTCAAAACCACACTAAGAGAAAGGCCATGGTGTTATGGGAGGCTAAAAATATTGCACTAGAGCATGCATCAAATCTACAATCTACACGTTGCTAATAGGGTAGGAACTTCTTTACAAACTCATAGGAGTCATGTTCTAATGTTGGAAAATCGTGAGCTACTCTGAGAATTCTCTTGGCTAAGGCCATGCCATTGGAGTGGGCCCCACAAACACCACTATTTACTTTTTTCCATGTAGTGTGGGATTCAGTCTCCCTTAGACACCTAAGAAGGGTTCCATCATACCCGAGATGATAAAGAGTATCACCTACGATAGTGTAGTGAGAGGCGCATTGGATGAAGGATTTTTGTTCGTTACATGTAAGATTGGCAGGTAAGATGTTACCATGTAGATAGGTGTAAATTTCATGATACCAGGGTGACTCGGGACCTACAATGTCACACATAATTTCATTCTTAGGGATGCCATAAGTAGGGATTAACAATTGTTCAACCAAGAATTCACAATTTGTTCGATCTTTTGGCATATCGATCAGAGAATTGATTGTAGCCATTGCATCAACCATTTTATTCTGGATGGACTCAGGATCTGCTCAAACTAGATGGAGGTGAAATAATTCTTGAAGTCATCCACCATGTGCTTATAAGGTAACAACTAAACATCTTTTTTCAGAAACTCATCATTAACCTATTTAATGATTAACTAAGAATCACCAAAAACTCTTAGGTGAGTGATGTTCCACTAGATGGAAATCCTGAGGCCTATAAGAAGAGCTTCATACTCTTCTATATTGCTTGTGCATGGGAAAGCTAATCTGAATGAATTTGGGATGTAGTCACCTTGTGGGGTAACGAAAAAGATGCCAACCCCCTCTCCATTGTGTGTGTATGATCCATCAAAGTAGAGCGTCCATGAAGTTGCCTCAGTCATAGTGAAAACCTCTTCATCTAGAAATTTTGTCACCAAAGGATAAACATCTACCAAGGGAGCGTCTACTAACTGATCCACTATCACTTTTCCTTTAATAGCTTTTCAATCCATGTACTCTATATCAAATTCGCTTAACAACATGACCCACTTTGCCATGTGACCAGTAAAAGTTGTTCTAGATAGCAGATATTTGAGTGGGCCAACTTTTGAGATCATTTTCACTAGATGACTAACCATGTAGTGGTGAAGCTTTTGTGAGCTGAAAACCATAGTAAGAGAAGCCTTCTCCATTAGTGAATAGTTGAGTTCATAGTCTACTAAGGTCTAACTAATGTAGTAAATTGCACGTTCTTTTGAAGACTCATCATGTTGCATGAAGAGTGCCCCCAATGCCATTGAAGTAGCTAAAATATATAATATAAGCAACTTATCTAGAATTGGAGGCACAAGGATAAGTGGATGAGCCAAATACTCCTTGATTTTTTCAAAACCAAGCTGACATCGTTGATCCCACTTGAAGGAGGTATCTTTTCTCAAGAGATGAGTGAATGATTGGCATTTGTCGACTAGCTAAGCTATGAATCATCGGATGGACTGGAGCTTGCCTTGAAGGATTCTCAACTATTTCAAGTTGTGTGGTGGAGGAATTTTCATAATTGCCTTGATCTTTACTGGATCAACTTCTATGCCTCTTTTGGAGACAATGAAACCCAAAATCTTTCTAGATGTGACCCTGAAGACACACTTCTTTAGATTTAGGCATAGCTTATAGTGCTCCAAGTACTCAAAGATCTTTAGGATCACTGAGTGCTCTACTCTTGTTTGTGATTTCCCCAAAAGGTCATCACATAATCTTCCATTATGATATGGATAAGGTCATGGAAGATGACTCTCATGGCACATTCATAGGTTGCCCCTGCATTCTTGAGACCAAAGGGCATGGCATTATAATAGAATGTGCCCCAAGGTGTGGTGAAGATTGTCTTATGTTGGTCCTTGGGTGCAATTCAGATTTGGTTATAACCATCCATGAGGGATAGCATCTCGTGTCCTGTTATTAGATCTACCAACATGTCAATGTTTGGTAGGGGGAAATCATCCTTTGGGAAAGCCTTGTTGAGATCCCAAAAATCCATGCAGATCCTAATATTCACGTTCGACTTAGCAACTGGTACTATATTGGATATCCAATAAGAGTAGTCGATGGACCATATGAAACCAACTTCTAGCAGTTTCTCCAACTCTTTCTTGACTAGCAAGGCCACTTGTGGATACATTTTTCTAAGTTTTTTCTTGATGGGTTTTGCATCTAGACGGACATCTAAGTGATGTACCACTAAAGTAGGATCTAGACCTGGCATATCCGAATATGTCCATGCAAAATTGATGATGCCATCCTGAAGAAGCTGGAAAATGGTAGAGTACTTCTCCTTTGATAGTGATTTGGATACATAGGTGACTTTTGGATTTTTTGTGGTTCCTGAATTCACTTCTTGTGTTTCCTCAATCAGGATAGATGATCATTCAGATAGTTGAGTTCCTACAAGGAGAAGATGAACATCCTCATCCTCTAGTGCCTTAGCAAGGTTTTCGCTGTTAGATACACCATTTATTTTTACATTATCGAATTCAAGAAGTGCTTGTAGACATCTAAATTTAATCGCTTCCATATGATTAAATTTGTTTCCTTTCTGTCAATATTAATTTATTAAATTAATATTACATCTTTCACCTCACATCGGTAAAGTATTTAATTTGATAATTAAATGCTTTATCTTTCACCTTTTTCCTCTTTCAATTAAATAAATACACTAATTTATTTAATTTGGTCATTTTTCCCCTTTTGATTTTAAATCAATTTAAAATTCCTCACTTTCTCTCTCCTTGTCACATCCTCCATAACCTCACCCTAATCTGAATTAATTAATTCAGGGTTATGATGTGCATCCTCTTAATCAAAGATTAATGTCACATCCTCCTACATTTGCCACTTGCCTCTAATCTTCTGTTAATTAGCCTAATCCAATATTTGCACAACCTTAACCAAAGTCATTAGCTAAATTTAGCACCACTTTTTGGTCAATTCTTCCATTTTTTCCTTTTTGGATATTGACCCCCTTTCCTATGTGAATTTTTAATTCACATTTATTTGCCCTAGATTCCTCTCCTTTAAATATGAATTTTTAATTCACATTCCATTCTTCCATGGCTTCTAGAACCTTGGACTTGTCACAATCTCCACATGTGACCAAGTCCCACCCTTTTGGAGCCCACCTTTTATCCTCTAGATCATCCTATGAATGTGAATTTTTAATTCACATTTATACCCCCAACCACCTTTCCTTTTCCCATGTAGATTTTTGAGGAATTCCAAAATTCCTCAAATGTCCCTTTCACTCCCACTTGGGGACAAGGAATCCCTTTTTGTGGAAATCTCCTCACTCCCCAAGGTGCATGTCCTTTTCCACCTCATGTACCTTCTTGACACCTCATTTACACCTCATATCCTCTTGTCCACTTCACCCTCCACATGTCAAGATGTGAGGACTTGTGGGTTCTCAACCCACCATAGCCCTTCATCTTGGCCTTGTTGGAGCAATCTTGACCGTTGAATTCTCTAGAGAATTCAAATTCTTCTATAAATACCCCCTCCTCAAGGGCATTTACAACACTTTGCATTTTGATAACTACATGCTGTCCATTTGAATCCTCAAGCCTTTTCAATCATTCAACCATCTTTGTTAATCATCTTGCATATAGAATCTTGCATCTTAGTCACTCAACCCATCATCTAAGGAGCATACAATCCATTCCAATCAAGGGCCAATCAAGGAGAAATCAACAGCAAGGAAGGTGATATCGTTTCTATTTCGTTTAGTCATTTTTTTTCTTACTCTATCTCTCTTTTGGCTAATCTTGAGGTGTCCTTGATATTTGGTTTTTCATATTTCTTAGTTATTTTGCTCATTTAGAGAAGTGCAAATATCAAGGTATACATTTTTGGCACGCCCGGTGGGACCCACAAACAGGTTCTTACATTTAACCCTTGTTTTAGCTAAGAATTGTGCAGGAAAAGGTCACAGAAAGGCGGAAGCGCCCCTGTTTCTGCAGCAGAAAGGCGGAAGCGCCCCTATTTCTGCTGTAGAAAGGCGGAAGCGCCCTTGTTTCTACTGCAGAAAGGCAGAAGCACCCTCTGCCTTGCTGCAAAAGGGTGGAAGCGCCCTCTGGTCTGTTCCAGAAAGGCAGAAGCGCCCCACATTTCAAAGTTTTACTTTCCTCTAACGAGTTAGCTGTGATTAAGGATAAATTTAAAAAGATTTTCTAACACGTTTTTTGCAGTGGGAGGGACACAAGTTTCTTGTTTTTTTTGGAAATCTAACAAGTTTGTTGCAGAAAGGCGGTAGCGCCCCACCTTGTACGCAGCGCCCCGCTTCTTACGCAATGCCCCACCTTGTACGCAGTGCCCCACTTCTTACGCAGCGCCCCACCTTGTCTTATAATGCCTGTAATGCTGTGGTAGCCAAAACTATACAGTGCCAAAACTTCTTCTGTAGTAACCCATGTCACATGACGCCCCAACCTATGACACCAGCTTCCTGGCGCCATACAGTAGCTTCACCTTGTCACCTTGGCCTTCCAGCTTCTTCACCTTGATCTTATTGTCGCCATCCTCTGATTAGAAAGGCGGCGTAACTATTTGTGAAGAGTGAATATAAAGTATGGTTGGGTAAAACAATCAATTTTGTAGTTTTGCTCCTGGTTCGGATGACAGCCCTCTAACATTGTTTTGGCAAGGATATTGGTATTTTTTGCTAACGTTTTTGCAGCATTTTGTGGCGAAATTGGACCAAGGACGAAGAAGAAGATAGCTAACATTTGCTTGCAGGGCCATTTACTTGATCAAATCTTTGAAAAAGAAAAAAGAAAAAATTTAATTATCTTTGCTATTTTCAAACATAGTCTAAGTAGGGGGATTGAACTTTGCTGCTTGCTGTGATTGCTTGTTTTTGTGTTACCCAAGGGGGCATTAACTTGTTTTCACTTTCCCCTTGCACTTCGTGTGAGCCTGGGGAGTAGTTGGAGACGGTTAGGTCTTCTTCCTAGTGGGACCTGCTTGGGGATTTCATCACCCCAGGGCAGGAGTTAACCGATATGCCGTGAGGGTATATAAGGGGAGAAGCAGTTGTACCCCAATCGATTACGTACAGCCGTATGGTGGCGTCGAAGCTAGGGTGATACCTAGATAGACGTGAAGAGTTGGTCCGAGCCTTTCAGTATCTCGCTGGGGTTCCCGACTCACGCTTGTGACGGACTGGTGTTCACGGTTGTGCCTCACATACCGAGAGTATATCAAGGACTCCCTAGAAGCTTTGTGCATCCTAGATTAAGACTTTACCTTGCCATACCCTTAATGTTAATCATAGGATTGTGCTTGCTTGTAGTGTTTTCTGTGAAAAATCTGTGAAATCTTTGATATTTCGGCCTTACTTTGTCATTTTGCGTCCTTGCCATAGCCTTTACCCTCAAATCCGAGCTCTGTCCCACTGCAGAAAGGCAGAAGCACCCCTGATTCTGCCGCAGAAAGGCGGAAGCGCCCCTGATTATGCCACAAAAAGGCGGAAGCGCCCCTGTTTCTGCTGCAGAAAGGCGAAAGCGCCCCTGATTTTACCGCAGAAAGGCGGAAGCGCCCCTGATTCACTGCAGAACACTATCTACGCCCCTGATTTTGCTGTCAACCCCCTGCAAATACCCCATTTGGATTCATTTAGCCTTTAAATCATCGCTTAATCATTCCCAACCATTACCCCATCATCCTAAGCCTTTATGTTGTCATTCTAAACCTCCCAAAACCTCCATTTTATCCACTTAAACCTTCATTCTGTCATTCCAAATCTTCGTTAACCATCATAAATCCCCATTCATTCTCCACGAATCATCTTTAATCCACCTTCTTCATTTTAATTTTCCATTCACAAGCCCATACCCTCACATTGCAACTTTACCATTCACATCCTCAAACACTACCCATAGCCAAACCGTCCTAACCTTGTATTACAAAGTGGTTACCCAAATTGACTATAGTGCTTGAAGTTGATTATTAGTCTTTAACTTCAACCCCAATCAATTCACTTCCATCTTGAGGTGAATTCGGTGTTGTAAGTTATCATCCACGGCCCAATCAATCCATTCCTAGCTTAAGGTGGATTCGGTGCCGTAATCATCCTATTAATCAATCGGAGCTCTAGGGTCACTAAGGATAATCCCACATGATCAAGCTTAAGATCCCTCTCCCACATCTTTCATATCAAATCCAATCAAATCCAATCCAATCCAATCCAATCCAAATCCAAATCATATCAAATCCAATCCAATCCAATCTAATCAAATCCAATCCAATCCAATCCAATCCAATCCAATCAAATCAAATCCAATCCAATCCAAATCTAATCAAATCCAATCCAATTCAATCCAATCCAATCCAAATCTAATCAAATCTAATCCAATCCAATCCAATCCAAATCCAAATCATATCAAATCCAATCCAATCATATCAAATCCAATCCAATCCAATCCAATCCAAAATTCAAATCCAAATCCTAATCTAATTGAATCCAATCCAATCGTAATCCCATCCCATCCAACATATCCCAACAAAATATGATCCAGAACCTAAACCCCATCTAAATCACACCTTACCCAATCATAATCAAATCATTTGACAAGGTCATTAATCCGCTCATCCCACATTTGCATGCCCGTTCAGACCCGTTCACAAGCAAAGAAAATGGCCGACCATCAAGCTCAAAATGCCCTATCCAACAATCCTCAAGATCCCAAGAACACCTCATCATATCCCAACAAAGATACCAACATCGCTCATGATCCTCACAATGGTACTTCATCGCACTCCAACACTGAGAACCAAAATAACTCACCGCATGGAGAAGAGAGCATGGCTAATCAACCTGAACTCACACTTGAAGAACATTTTAGTAACCTTGCCAATGTCCAAATGACCGACCGTTTGCTTGAGAAACATGGGGAAGAAATCTTGGCCCACTTTATTGAGAAGGGTGTTAAACCTCCCTCCAATGTTGACTTGTCCAAATACAAGGGTACCCCATCCCACGTACGCCAAGAATCCCAAAATGCACCCGAAGGTTCATACTTTTCCAATGTTCCTCTAGTCGAGGGTTGGCATCAACCTGAGTTTGGCAATGTTGTCCTTTATCAAGTTAATTATCCCCCACACGCTTCGACCTCAGCTATAGGCAGACCTCAAGTGCCTGATCCCAATAATCCTTTTGCTTATGGTATGCCACAAAGCGTTCCACAACCTCCTCCATTAACATTAACAACACCTCCTCCTTCCAGCCAACCTCCAGTCAACATTGGGGGCACCTCTTTTTCCACACCCCTTCCCCCTCCTGGGACCACCAATATATCACCTCAACAGGTTCCCCCACTTACCATTCCACCTCAATTACCTTCACAAGGCATGCCCCAGCTGAACATTCCAAGCAGTATCCAACAACCCCCTTTACAAACCACCTCTGTGCCACCTCCACCATCTCATCCACAACAACTTATACACAATGCTTTAGCCTCTTCACAACAACCACCCCACCAATTACAAGGCAATCCATCTCAACCGCCTACCCAAACCATATCTCCCTTTCTTGCGTCCCTTTTGCGTCCAAAGGTTCAACCACAACATAATATCCCGCCTCAGTCCATACCACACTCGACGCCACAACAACAACCTCCACAACATTACTACTATCACAACCAACAACAACTTCCCTAACAACCGCTTTACACGACCTCCCAACCATCACAACAATACCCCCAATACCAACAAACTAACATACAACGTCCTATCCAAGTTCCTCAACAACCTACCCCGCATATTTACCAAACAAATCCATATTACGCCCCACAACAGTAACCCCCACTTCAACAAAACCCCTCATCCTACCAGCAAGCTATATCGTCATCGAATCGCCCAAACCTGCATTTCAACAATCTGACACCCTTTCAACAAGATCCCTCATCTTTCTACCATCAATATCCCCCCAACCCACCACCAGCTAGCTCGGATTTGTTGGAAATCAAAGCCGCACTTAAGGATCTTCAAGCAGGAGCTACAAAACAATCATTCAAATTTGAAGATATATGCCCATATCTGTTTGATCCCTCCATCTCGCTGATCCCATTTCGTTAACATTTCAAAATTCCAAAATTTGACAAATACAAGGGAGACAAAGACCCCAAGGCTCACTTGCAAGAATTTTATTCACAGTGTCAAGAAGTTATGTACAGTGATAACTATCTCTTGCGCTTGTTCCCGCGAAGCCTAGCAAGCCATGCCCTAGATTGGTTCATGACCCTCGAAAAGGGGTCCATAAAAACTTTTGCAGACTTATCAAAGAAGTTTGTATCCTACTTCTCTTTCAATTTGCAAAAGGATACAGACACCTTAGATCTCCTAAAAGAGAAGCAACAGGATGGTGAGACCTTTACCAGCTACCTCCAATGGTGGCGTGCACTAGCCAGTCGAATGAAAAATCCTTTGAAAGAAAAAGACATGGTCACCCTTTTTGTGGAAAATTCTCATCCTGACATGGCCCACAATTTTAGACTACACTGTGTCACCACTTTCACCGAGATAGTGGAAAAAGGACCTATCCTTGAACGAGCCCTTATTGCCAAAGGGCACATCAAAATACACAGTCAGGATAAAGAACGATCATTCGGAGATAAATCATGATTTTGGAACAAAAAAAAAAATGCAGTGAATGACGGAGTGACAGACACCAAACATTTCCAAGTGGCTAATGCATCCCAAAGTCAACAACAGTCTGTACCCAATGCCATATCAGTACCCCAGGGGACACCTCGTCCCCCACAACAGTCAAACCAAAGAAATCAAGGGAACACCAAACGTCAATACGCCCAATTGGGTGAACCCTTGGGTGTTGTTTTTAACAAATTGTTACAAATCAATTACCCCATTGCATATCCTATCACCAAACCATTCGATGAGTCCAAACCCAAGCTAGCATGGTTCAAAGACAATGAGTATTGCGACTTTCATAAAATCAAGGGACACTCCTTGAATAAGTGTCAGGGTTTAAAGAATTATGTCCAAGATCTCATTGATCGAGGAGATATCAAGGTTGACCCCAGTCAACCTTCGTTGTCCAACGCTCAACTACAAATCTATCAAAACACCTTCCCAAACCACAGTCAAGGTCCTAGCACCTCCACTAGTCATCCCCAAAACAACAACACCAATAATGTGAATTACAAGAATACGCCCTTCAATTATGAAGGTGTTATTCATTACATTGAGTAGGTGGAACCTCGAGTGTCCATGATACACATTAAAGCCAAAGATCCTCAATGTGCTGTGACCACACGACGAGCCCGTATTACCATCCCCGCAGCCGCTACACCCATCCAACCCACTCCTGCAAACTCTCAATATAACATCCTTGATCACCTAAGGAAGACCCCTGCTCACATATCCATTTTAGATTTGCTTAGGTCTTCCCTGGTACATCAAGAGATCCTCAATAGAGCCTTGCAAGAGACCCATGTACCAAATGACATCGACCCCACACAATTCCAAGCATTGGTGGAACACTTGGCTTTGTCTCATCACCTTCACTTCAGCCAAGATGATATTCCCAATATCGATGTTAATCATAACCGCCCTCTACATATTGAAGTCATAGTTGCCCGCCATAAAATAAAAAGGTTCTTGGTAGATAATGGCTCTGCCCTCAATCTATATACTTTGAAATTTATAAAACAGATAGGGTATTCTCAAGCGGACCTAAGCAACCAGATAATTACAATCAAAGCTTACGACAATGCAGAGAGAAATTCAGAAGGAATCATCAGTCTTCCTATCCAAGTAGGACCCGTGCTCCAATATACTACCTGTCATGTCCTTGATCTGGACTTACCGTATAATCTCCTCCTTGGCTGCCCATGGCTCCATGCTATGCAAGCCGTCCCATCCACATACCATCAATGCCTCAAATTCCCATTCAATGGACAAGAGGTCACCATCTACGCCGACCCCCAACCATTTGAGTATTGTCGAGCTTTAGAAGCATCTTTTCCACATTTGCATTATTGTCGAGGGGTCGAAATGGGGGCATCCCATCCATCATCAAATCTGTCATCCTCCAATCCATCATCCACTGAAACCACCACTCCATCCTCCACCACTAATCCCTCAGTCACTAGAGTCTAGATCATCGACAAAGGGTGCGGTGAGTATGAGATGCATACGGCTCTCAATGTAGCCACTATGCCACTGTCACCACATGAGTACGGTCAACCTTCACATGCTATACAAAAGGAAGACAAGATCATTACCTTTAGCGGAAAAAACATTCCTACTACCACCTTCAGATCTCCGAGTGTCAAGGTCGATGCACCAGAGGAAGACATCAGCCAATGGGTCTACCGAGAAGAACCTGAGCCAGAAACTCCTCTAAAGAAATATTTTCAGGAAAAATACCCTTGGCTAGCAAAGTTTGTGGAAAAACATAACTATCAAGGTAGAGGCTTGGGTAAAGAGGAACAAGGACGCTTGCAACCCATTGATACACCACAGTCACCAAAAAGAGTAGGCATTGGGTACGACAGAAAATAGAAAAGCCCTGCAAAATCATCCAATACTTCCAATAGTATCACCATGGACGATGGCTCATTGGAAGACATACCCGAAGAGGAATCCATCATACAAGCGTACGATGACGTTGACAACACTGACTTATCGTCCATGTTCGAATGCTTATCCGTTTGCACCATCAGCCTATCCCTTCGTCACCCTGAACTCATTGATTGGGACCTACATAACACCACACCTGTTAGTATGTCTGTAGACACATACGTCAACCTTATGGGATTGGGGGAGGATGAACACTCCAGTCGCAAAAGTAAAAATAAGAAACATAAAAAGAAGTCATCTAGTGAAAACCTCCCTAAGGCACTTCCTGACATAACAAAAATAAAAATAAAGGACGCATCTAAAGGCAAAAACCTCGAAGAGGCACCGGAAGATGGAGATGTTCATCTTCCCCTTATGGGAACTCAGCTATCTGCCAGATCGTCTATCCTGATTGAAGAAACGCAAGAAGTTAATCTAGGAACCGCTGAAAATCCGAAGATCACCTATGTAGCCAAGTCACTCTCCGAACAGGAATACCTGATCTTTGTGCAGCTACTTTGAGAAGGCATCATCAATTTTGCCTGGTCATATTCAGACATGCCAGGCCTAGACCCTGCTTTAGTGGTTCACCACTTAGACATTCGCCCAGACGCCAAACCCGTCAAGCAAAAACTTCGTAAAATGCATCCACAAGTTGCATTGTTAGTAAAGAAAGAATTGGAGAAGTTACTGGATGCAGGTTTTATTAGACCTATTGACTACTCTGAATGGATCTCTAACATAGTGCCGGTTGCTAAACCAAATGGTGACATTCGGGTCTGCACAGATTTTAGGGATCTCAACAAAGCCTGCCCGAAAGATGATTTCCCTCTTCCTAATATTGACATGTTGGTTGATTTAATGGCAGGACATGAGATGTTGTCCCTCATGGATGGCTTCTCCGGTTACAACCAGATCCGAATTGCACCTGAAGACCAACACAAAACTGCCTTCACCACTCCTTGGGGCACCTTCTGTTACAATGTTATGCCCTTCGGCCTCAAGAATGTGGGGGCAACGTATCAAAGAGCTATGACTGTTATCTTCCATGACCTTATCCACATTATCATGGAAGACTATGTTGATGACTTATTAGGGAAATCCAGAACGCGAGCTGAGCATCCCACCATTCTGAAGAAGATATTTGAGTGACTAGAGCACTATAAGTTGCGGTTGAATCCAAAAAAGTGTGTCTTTGTCGTCACGTCAGGGAAATTGTTGGGTTTCATAGTCTCCCGCAGAGGTATTGAAGTTGACCCTGCCAAAGTAAAGGCTATTCTGGACATGCCGCCTCCACGTAATCTAAAGCAGTTAAGGAGCCTCCAAGGAAAGATGCAGTCCATCCGGCGGTTCATAGCCCAACTTGCAGATAGATGTCAGCCGTTTACCCATCTTTTGAAGAAAGATTCCGTCTTCCGTTGGACTCCACAGTGTCAAATGGGTTTTGATAAAATCAAGGAATACTTAGCTCATCCACCAATTTTGATGTCGCCTATCCCAGGAAAACCCCTCTTGCTTTATATCTCTACTACCTCAGTCGCACTGGGGGCATTATTGGCATAGCACGATGAGTCACTCAAAGAAAGAGCAATCTACTACATCAGCAGAACACTAGTCGGCTATGAGTTAAATTACTCTCCTATGGAAAAAGTGTGCCTTGCGCTAGTCTTCAGTACATAGAAACTCTGCCATTACATGCTCAGTCACCCAGTCAAATTAATTGCTAAAATTGATCCTTTGAAATACCTGTTGTCTAGAACCACCTTGACTGGCCGTATGGCCAAATGGGTCATGCTGCTAAGCGAATTTTACATCGAGTATGTGGAGCGCAAAGCTATTAAAGGACAGGTTATTGCTGATCAATTGGCTGAAGTGCCACTAGTAGATGCCTACCCAATAGACACTGAATTCCTGGATGAAGGAATCTACACAGTAACAGAAGCACCAACTTGGACGTTATACTTTGATGGCTCATACACTCACAGTGGATCTGGGGCAGGAATTCTATGAGTCACCCCTCAAGGTGACTACATCCCAAAATCATTGAAATAGCATTTCCCACCAACAATGGAATATGAAGCCCTCCTCACTAGGCCT
>VDFB02194102.1:30059-51444 GCA_007258455.2 Sequoia sempervirens | reverse complement strand
CATGACCCATTTTTCTAAATTTTTTTCCCGCCAAAACCTAAGTTTTCAAATTTTAACTTTTTAAGTCAAATACGAAAATTGAATCTGAGGGTTTTCTTGCCACTCACCTCTTCTTCGCCGGTGCCCCCGCTGTACATGGCACGAACCTCGTCCGCCCGGTGCACGATCGCTGTGTCATTGTCCGTCAGCATCGTGTCTCCTCGTCGGTCTTTCACACCTCTCCTCTCTTTCTCTCAACTGTTACAGTGAAAATGACCCAGGTAATTTTACAAATTACCTTTTGAACCCCCTTCCTCCAACAAGGTATTTTTTACCTTTTATTTAGCTTTTTATTCCTCCAACTAATCCCAAACTTCCTGAGGCTGCCATTCGCAAACCGTGCATCGGATCAACTCCGTTCAAAATCCAAAATTGCTTAGTTTTCCGAGCTCTATCCAATGGTATCATTCTTTCCTTCCTATCGAGATGTCATCTGGGGCCCCCCTTTTTCCTTCCTCGACCGCCCTCTCGAGGGGGCATACCCTCTTCCCATTCCTCCACTCCTCCAACGTGGTCATTGGGGCATCACTAACCTTCTCAATGCCAGGGGCATCACCATCCTTCATCTCTTGCCTCAGTTGCATTTTATTTTTCTTCGAAACACTATTATCCTAACAATGTTTCGAAGAGGGGCAAAATGTAGACATCTAAATTTAATCGCTTCCATATGATTAAATTTGTTGCCTTTTTGTCAATATTAATTTATTAAATTAATATTACATCTTTCGCCTCACATCAGTATTTAATTTGATAATTAAATGCTTTATCTTTCACCTTTTTCCTCTTTCAATTAAATAAATACACTAATTTATTTAATTTGGTCATTTTTCCCCTTTTGATTTTAAATCAATTTAAAATTCCTCACTTTCTCTCTCCTTGTCACATCCTCCATAACCTCACCCTAATCTGAATTAATTAATTCGGGGTTATGATGTGCATCCTCTTAATCAAAGATTAATGTCACATCCTCCTACATTTGCCACTTGCCTCTAATCTTCTGTTAATTAGCCTAATCCAATATTTGCACAACCTTAACCAAAGTCATTAGCTAAATTTAGCACCACTTTTTGGTCAATTCTTCCATTTTTTCCTTTTTGGATATTAACCCCTTTCCTATGTGAATTTTTAATTCACATTTATTTTCCCTAGATTCCTCTCCTTTAAATATGAATTTTTAATTCACATTCCATTCTTCCATGGCTTCTAGAACCTTGGACTTGTCACAATCTCCACATGTGACCAAGTCCCACCCTTTTGGAGCCCACCTTTTATCCTCTAGATCATCCTATGAATGTGAATTTTTAATTCACATTTATACCCCCAACCACCTTTCCTTTTCCCATGTAGATTTTTGAGGAATTCCAAAATTCCTCAAATGTCCCTTTCACTCCCACTTGGGGACAAGGAATCCCTTTTTGTGGAAATCTCCTCACTCCCCAAGGTGCATGTCATTTTTCACCTCATGTACCTTCTTGACACCTCATTTACACCTCATATCCTCTTGTCCACTTCACCCTCCACATGTCAAGATGTGAGGGCTTGTGGGTTCTCAACCCACCATAGCCCTTCATCTTGGCCTTGTTGGAGCAATCTTGACTGTTGAATTCTCTAGAGAATTCAAATTCTTCTATAAATACCCCCTCCTCAAGGGCATTTACAACACTTTGCATTTTGATAACTAAATGCTGTCCATTTGAATCCTCAAGCCTTTTCAATCATTCAACCATCTTTGTTAATCATCTTGCATATAGAATCTTGCATCTTAGTCACTCAACCCATCATCTAAGGAGCACACAATTCATTCCAATCAAGGGTCAATCAAGGAGAAATCAACAGCAAGGAAGGTGATATCGTTTCTATTTCGTTTAGTCATTTCCTTTCTTACTCTATCTCTCTTTTGGCTAATCTTGAGGTGTCCTTGATATTTGGTTTTTCATATTTCTTAGTTGTTTTGCTCATTTAGAGAAGTGCAAATATCAGGGTATACAGTGCCTTAGGGAGGTTTTCACTAGCTGACCCTTTTTTATTTTGTTTGTTCTTACTTTTGTGGTTAGGGTGTTCATCCTCCCCCAATCCCATAAGATTTATGTAAGTACCTATTAAGGGAAATGTATTGAAAAGTGTGCTACCATGTAGGTACCAGTCAATAAGTTTGGGATGGAGAAGGGATATGTTGATGGAGCAAATGGATAAGCACTAAAACATGGAGGAAAGTTCTACATGATCTACATCATCATGTGTGTGTATGATGGATTCTTCTTTAGGTATGTCTTCTAGGAGACCATTGTCCATGCCAACATTATTAGAAGTGCTAGTTGACATCATGGGACCCTTTTGCTTTTAGTCATGGCCTAGGCCTAAGTACCTTGGTCTTATTGCAGCCTCAATAGGGTGTTTTCTTCCTTTTTATTTGATGCCAAGGATTCCCCCTTGATAATTATACTTGTCTGCCACCTTTGCAGAATAAGGATACATTTATTGAAAATATTATTTTTGAGGAGGGGAAGGCTCAGGCTCCTCATGATATACCCATTGACTAATATCATCCTTTGATGCATCTTTCCTTAGACTAGGAGAACAAAAAGTACTAGGTCCAAAAATTTTAGAGCTCATGGTGAGTGTCTTCTCTTCTTTCTTTGTTGTCACTTGGGAAGGTTGGCCATATGTGTGTGGTGAAGGTGGCATGGTTGCCACATTAAGGTCATTTTGAATTTCATACTCACCGCAACCCTTGTTAATGATTTGGACCTTGGTGATAGTGGAATCGGATGTGGATGATGGAGAAGATGAAGTGGTGGCTGATGCGTTAGAAGATGGATGAGATGGAGATGCCTAAGGTGGTCCCATTTCTACTCCTGGGTAGTAATGGAAGTGGGGAAATAAAGCTTCTAATGAGCAGCAATATTTGAATGGTTGGGGATCTACATGCATAGTGACTTCCATCCAATTGTATGGGAATTTTAGACATTGATGGTATGTGGACAGAACAACTTGCATGGCGTGGATCCATGGTCGGCTAAAAAGGAGATTGTAGGGAAGTTATAGATCAAGGACATGACAAGTGGTATATTGCACAATAGGCCCAACTTGAATTGGAAGACTGATTGTCCCCTCAGAGTCATGCTCTACATTGTCATATGCCTTGATAGTAATGACTTGATTATTTAAGTCAGAGGGGGTGTATCCTACCTATTTTATGAACTTTAGTGTACAAAGATTCAAAGAAGAGCCATTATCTACCAGGGCCCTTTTTAGTTTATATGTTGGGCTACAAGAACCTCGATGTGGAGGGGGCGGTTATGATTGGAATTGATGGATGGCATGTAATTCTATATAAAACCTAATTGAAAAGTGGCTAAAAGATGCCCTACCAATGCTTGGAACTATGTGAGATCTATATCATTAGGAATGTGGGTGTCTTATAATGCTTTAGTTAAAATCTCTTGATGGACAGGTGAAGACCTTAGCAGGTCCAAAATGGATATTTGGGATGGGGTCTTTCCTAGATGATCAAGAATGTTATATTATGAACTAATAGATGGAGGTTGAGTCGATGTGGAGGCTCCTGGGATAGCAATGTGTGTGTGATGGGTTGTAACAACGCATTGTGGGTCCTTACCCTTCATGTGTATCATATACACACACAGTTCACCTTGCTCAACATGCATGACAATGCCATCATAGTTGAATGACACATTTTTATAACTAATGTTGTTCATATTGTTTCCCTAATTGTTATTGTTACTTGTCCCAAGATTGGAATTCGATGTACTGGCTCCTTGGTTATGCTTGGGGAAAGCGTTTTGGTATATTTGCAGTTGAGCATTGGAGGATGAAGCATGGTTGGAATCCATGTGTATGTCACCTCGATCTATGAGATCTTGGATATAGGTTTTAAGACCTTGAAATTTGTTTAATGTATGCCCTTTGATTTTATAAAACTCACAATATTTATTCTCTCTACACCAAGCTGGTTTAGGTCTAGAATCGTCAAGAGGCTTGGTGATAGGATATGTGATTGGATAATTGGCTTGAAGAAGCCTATTGAACATGGCACTCAAGGACTCTCCTAATGGAGTAAACTGACATTTGTTACTCCCTTGAGCATTTTGATTGGATTTTTGGGGAGGACAAGGTGCCCCCTATGGCACTGAAATGGTGTTAGGCATTGATGATTGAGGAGGGACATAATGTGGCTTCTGAGAAGTGTTAGCTACTTGAACATGCTTGGTGTCAGTGACACCATCATTGACAACATTTTTTATTTTTGTTCCAATAGCATGGTTTGTCCTTAGACATTTTTTCTTTATCAGAATTAAATATTTCAACTAACCCTTTGGCAATGAGAGCCCTCTCAAGGACATGCCCTTTCTCCACTACCTCGACAAAAGTTGTGACATAGTGAAGTCTAAAGTTATGCAACATGTCCAGATGAGAGTTTTTGACAAAAAGGGTGACCATTTCCTTCTCTCTAAGTGGAGATTTCATCTGACCTGCCAAAGCTCACCACCTTTGGAGGTAGCTTGCAAAATTTTCTCCCTCACGTTATTTTTGTTTTAGGAGGTCCAGAGTATCAATGTCCTCCAAATTAAAGGAGAAATGTGAGACAAACTTCTCTAAAAGGTCTGAAAAAGACTTAATGGATCCCTTTTGAAGACCCATAAACCATTCAAGAGCTATCCCTATCAAACTCCTTGGAAATAATCTCATAAGATAATTGTCATTGTGCATGACTTCTTGACAGTGAGAATAAAACTCCTGAATATGAGTCTTGGGGTCTTTATTTCCCTTGTATTTATCAAATTTTGGTATTTCAAAATGCTTTGGAAAGGGAACTAATGAGATCAATGGATCAAATGGGTAGGGAAAAATATCTTCAAATTTAAAAGATTGTTTGTTGTTCCCTGCCTAGAAGTCTTTTAATGCGGCCTTAACTTCCTCCCAATCTTTGTTATCAAGCACAAAGGGAGTCATATTGGGTGGATTGGATTGAAGATATGGTGCATATTGTTGGTGTGATGAATATGGGGTTAAAGCAGCTTGATCATAAGTGGGTGGAGGTGTTTATGGAGATGCTTACTAATACTGATTAGCATAGGTGGATTGTGGTTGCAAATTAGTGTATGGTTGGTAAGAAGATGATGGATTATGATAGTATGAAGTGGAAGCCCCTTGTTGATATGGGGGCTGCTGTGAATAATAGGAAGTAGGAGTGTCTTGTTGATAATGCAGAGGGGTTGGATAATATGATGAGGTGGAAGTGTGATGTTGATATGAAGGTGGTTGTTGATAGTATGAGGTAGATGGTACACCCTATTGATAGGGTGGTTGTTGTTGGGTGTAGTAGGGATGAGATTGGTAATTGTATGAAACATTAGGCTATTGAGTAGCATATGCAGGTGGTTACAGATTAGCAGATGAGTAATGAGGATTTGATTGCACTTACGGGGGGTTGGTATAAAGTGGTTGTTGTGATTACAGAGGATTTTGTTGAATAGTATTGGGGTTGGGATTGGATAGTGTTGTGAAAAACATGCTTGATGGATGATAAAGATATTGTGCAAGAGGATTACGTTGTGTTTGCATGGTAATTTGTGTGTGTTGAGGTGGTTTTTGCTGCTATGGTGCCTATTGATAAAGAGGATGGGAGGGGATATGCTACTGCTAAGGGATCAGAATATTTTTTTGTGGAAATAGGATGTTTTGTCGTGGAACTAGGATTTTTTGTTATGGAACTGGGATGTTTTGTTGTGGAGGTTGTTGGTGAGGTGGTTGAGTTGGGATAGCAACAACAATATGCAGTGGTGGTGCTTACAATGGGACAACAGTATGCTGCAGAGGTACTTGTGATGACATAGATTGTTTAGGAATTTTAGGAGACTATGACATGAAAGGTGCTGGTGGTAAATTTTTCGTGGGTGTGGATCCTATAGGGAAAATTATTGCAAGGATTGGGTTGCCCCTAACGTTGGAAAGCATTGGACATGACTGGTTAAGTGGGAGTGGTGGCGTAGATGGCATAGGGGTTGGACCCTGCTGAACAGGTAGGCGGGGTGGAAGGTTTTACAACATCCCATAAGCATAAGGATCGTTGGGATCAGGCAATGCACCCGGGACTGAAATCAAAATGTGAGGAACATTGCTGACTTGATATAGTACCACATTCTCAAATCCAAGTTGATACCAATTGTCTATAAGTGGACCTTCAGGGACATATGCATTTCCCAGAGCATTTTGTGAACTTTGAGGATCTTGAGACACCAAAGGGGGTGTGACATTGATGTATTGTGAGAGATCAAACCCTGTTGGAGTTTTGACTTATTTCATGAGTAAAGCGGCAAGAATTTTGTCCCCATGCTCATTAAGAAGACGATCAGTTATTTAGAGATTGGTGGGATCATTGAGGTACTCGTCAATTGTGACCTTAGGGTGAAAAACCATGGTCTCCTCACCAGGTGGCAAGGTGTTTTGGATATCATTATTAGACTGTGATGAGGCCCCATTGTTGGGATCCTAAGAGGTATTGATTTGGGTACCTTGGGTTTTTTTTTTCCATTAGCTTCTTTTCTTGTGACTGAGTTTGGATGGGCATGAAAGTGCACAAAAATATCATATGAGCTGAAATGAATCTACCTTCTAAGATGCAATGCAATTATGACCTAAGTGATGATGAGGGGATTGATTAGATTGGATGAATGACCAATTGATCAGATGATTGGATAAGGATATGATTGTGCTTGGATTAGATGTAATTGCATTAGTTCATATCATTTGATGAGATAAAATGATAGCTAGGATTAGATGATGGTCCAAATAGGGTGATAGGAGAGATTCTAAACCAGGTTCAGAAATCACCCTAGGTGACTTAATGTTCTGATTGATCAAATTGCAAAGAAAATGGATGATTGCGACACCGAATCCACCTTCAGATGGAAATAGAATTATTGGGCCAAAGATGATGACTAACTCAGGATGGATAACAATCCTAGATAGATGTTGATGATGATGATTAGATTCAAACACCTAAGCCAATTAAAATAATAACCTCTAAAATGAATTTTAGGGGATTTGGATAAAGAAAACGATGATGGATGTGTGACCTAGAGATCTTCTAAGATGTACCTATATGATTTTGGTGATGAATGGGTGACTTTTGAAAATTATAGATGGACTAAAGTGAATATTACTAGTGATTGGAAGGTGATAAAAAAATTGATCACGACAAACGATTTGGAAAACAACAAGCTATGACTGGCCCATAGGGTTTACTCTCTTGAATTTATATGGAAAATGGATAAACCTCTATTTATAGAAAATTCACCCTTTTTAGTGTCAACTTTGCCTATCCAGGGAGATCAAATTGGCCTATGTTTCAAGCAAATTTTCCCATCAGTTATGGCTTCAAAAATAGGTGAATATGTTTATCAAATTTTCCTATGTTGAGAGAATATTTTCCCTTTTCTTAACTGGGATAGGGAACAGCTATAAAATTCACCCAAACAAGGTGCAAATTTTCCTAAATAGCTTGCATTTTTTCCCAAACAGTCTTCAAATTCACCTAAAAACTATAGGATCACCCAAACAACAATCCAATTCACCTGAACAGGGTGCATATTCACCCAAAGAACTTTCATACTAACCCAAACAAGAGTCAATTTTTCCTAAACAGAGTGTAGACTAACCCAAATAGGAGACAAATTTTCCTAAATAGGGTGCAAGTTCACCTAAACAGGTAACTAGTTTGCACAAACAGCTAACGGGGTCACTTAAATAGCTGGATAGCTAGAAAGTTCCCCAAAATGGCAATCAAATCCACCCAAGTAGCTACAAATTCACCTAATGGGGTCACTTAAATAGTTGGATAGCTAACAAGTTCAACTACACAGCTCACAGGGTTGCCTAGATAGCTGGACATCTAGCAAGTTTGCTTACACAACTCACAGGGTCACCTAAAAAGCTTGACAACTAGCAAGTTCCCTTGAATGGAAGTCAAATCCACCCAAGCAGCTACAATTTCACCTAAACATCTTGTAGACTAGCCTAAACAATAATCAAATTCAGTTATATTTTCCTAAATAGCTTGCAGGCTCGCCTAAAAAGGGTGCAAACTTGGTTAAACTACTTGTGGACTTTCCAAAATAGGGTACAAATTTGGCTAAACATCTTGTGGAATCACCTAAATGGGGTGCAAATTCACCCAAACAGGGTGCAGGTTTGCCAAAACAAGTTGCAGATTCACCTAAACAATAGTCAAATTCACTTAAATAAGGTGTAGATTCGCCCAAACTGGGGACAAATTCACCTAAATAGGGTACAATTTTTCCCAAACTGGGGACAGATTCACCTAAACATATGTAAATTGGCCTAAACAACTGGAAACTTTTCCTATTTCAACAAACAGACTTGCCTAAAAGGTGAAACAGACAGACGGGGATGCAAATGGGTAGGCAAAATTTCCTGTTTATAAAGAAAATACACCCAAGTTGATAGAAAATTTGCCCCAAACAGTGGAAAATTCACCTAGTTGTTGGAAACAAGTGAATTTGATTGAAAATAGCAAATGGGTAGGCTTAGAACAAGAACAGGATCACTCTTGTGGACAACAGGTTTGCCCCAGAAGTAAGCAAATTTGCCTCTGTCAAAGGAAAATTCACCCAAGTAGTGGACCTGGACAAAACTTGGGTGGAAAATAACTAACTATGGCAAAGGATAAAATCATAGCAAACAACAGCAGGTAAGGTTGACTCAACTGAAAAGAAATGAATTGGTCTTGCACAATGAATATGTGCCAAACAACACAAGCCTAGAATTAGTGGTATGGGATTGCAAAACTCGATGTAGGCTCACCACCTTGAGTGGAAAACTCAAGGTTAATACTCTATGATACTAGGGTGGTTCACTATATCACCCTTTCTCACAAAGGTAGATAGCTAGCATTCCAGTGGCATAGGGTCATCAACAAATGCCACAGGCTCACCTTCACACTCTCCTCGAGGACTATTGTACTCCACCATGAGGATTTCTATCTCAAACTAAGGAAGTACGTGGTGAGTAGCTTCAGGGTACAATTTTCATCCCTTCCACCATACCAAGCTGCGACTAAACATGGGTCTTGAACTAGGCTAAACAAGGTTATCTAAGGAGTCCCTAATGTATGAATGGTATGTAGGGCACAACCGTGAACACCAGCTCATCACAAGCATGAGTTAGGAGCCCCAACAAGGTACTAAAAACTTAGGACAACTCTTCACATCTTATCTACATATCGCCCTAGCTTCGACGTTTCTCCAGACACGACGTAACTAGATTGGGGTACAACTTTACCTCTCCCCCCTTTATATACCTCGCTGGTAACATGTGGTTGGGATCGTCCCTTGGGGTGATGAAATCCCCAAGTAGGTCCCGCTAAAGGAAGAAGACACTAGACATTTTTAGCTGGTCTCCAGGTTCACATGTAGTGCAAGGGGAGAGCCTAGACGTATTAGTACCTCCAAGGTATACACAAGTGGACTAGAGCAACTGTGATTTCTCATCACCTAGGATTGCCAAGCTGCACAAGAGGATTGGATACGTCAACAGTTACTCCTACAAGCATGGAAAACAAGATTTATTTTGACCCTCTAATTAAGCTATGTGTTCCTAACTAGTATGGAAAAAACAACATTGAACAACTAAACTAAAAATGTTGGGACTAATTGTTTTGCAAAAACCATTAGTAGTTTTGAACCTTCAGTCTTGGAAAAACGGGAAGCAGTTGAACAAAAATGTTAGTGAAAAACAAATACACCCACAAACAGACAAGTTAGCAGGTTAGTAGTTGAAAATGAAAGTAAGGGAAATTGGAAACTAATAGTTTTAGGTCTTTGTTTTACCTCAGTTTCACCTTTGTTTGTAGCAAACTCGCCTGTTATGGTGTCAAATTTTCCCCTTTACTAATTAGAGTCACTTGTTTCCTAAGTAGATTCGCTTGTTTCTTGAGTAGATTTGCTTTTCTACAACTCCACTTGTCTAAGAACTCAGAAGCAAATTTGCTTGTTCACTGGACAGGGAGAAAATTCGCCCAAACTTGTCGAATGGGAGAATTTTCAAGAGGTAGATTTTCCTATGTTATCTGTAGATTCTCCTGTTTTAAGGGAAAATTCGCCCCTTTAGTGTGTAGATTATCCTTTGTGTTAACTTGAACCTACAAAGAGTCAAACAACAAAACATGAAAAAGAACAAACCCATGATGTGGGTCCCACCAGGTGTTCCAAAAATGTGTAGTGTGCTTTTACACTAAAAATGTGCAAAACAAATAAAATGTAAGGAAAGTAAAACACAAAATAACACTTCAAGATTAGCCTAGATGAACTTGAACAAAGAAAAGGAAAAAGCCAATAGATTACCTTTCTGAAGTTGATTGATTGTTTGGCCCTTAAGATTCTGTTGTTTGTGCACTCCTTTGAATGGAAAATCACATGAAATAGGGTGCAAAATGATGTAGATGTCAAAGTGGATGCAATGGTGAAAGTGGGTAATTGGATAAGTGCCTAAAATGGATGCAAATTGAGCTTCAAAGTTGCAGCAATGGTGGAAGTCTTGAATGCTTGAAGGCTTGAAAGCTTGAGAATGCAATGTGTTGAATGTCCAAATGAGGTCAAATTCCTCTAATTTTAGAGGATTCAACCCTAATAAAATGAATGGATAGGATTTAGCCACCATGGACAAGATGGAGGACTATGGTGAGTTGAGGACTCACAAGCCCTCACATCTTGCCAAGTGGCAATGGGGTGTAAAGGGGGATGATGATGTGGAGGTACTTGCAAGTACCTTGGGATTAGGACAAGATCTCCTCATAAAGGAGGTACTTATCCCCATGTGGTAGATAGGACATATGAGGAATTAAAAATTCCTTAATAATCCTCATGGGGAAGAGAAAAAGCCTTGAAATCATAAATGTGAATTTTTAACTCACATGGGGAAGAGGTTTCCTTGCCAAATGGAGAAAGCATTAATGATGGTTGAACTAGGGGGTTTTCCATAAATGGAATGGGGATTAGATTGACCTAACCATATGATTAGGTTATGCAAACAGGTGATTAAGGAGGTAAATGGGGGATTAGAGGCAAGTTACAAGTTATGGAGGATGTGACCTTAATCTTGATTAAAGATGTGCACATCCAAATCATGGATTAATTAAGTTAATCCATATTAAGGAGAATTATGGAGGATGGGACAAGGAGAGAGAAAATTGAATTTAAAATTGATTTAAATTCAAAAGGTGGAATGACTAAATTAAGTGAATTAAAACAATTTACTTAATTTAGAGAGGAAAGAGGAATAAAGGTAAAGTATTTAATTATTAAAATTAAATAACTTAGAAACCATTAGAAAATGAGAAACATTAATTAATAAGTTGTTTAATTAATGTTGATGGAGGGATGAAAATAGATGAATAAAGCAGACGAATTTGACCATGCAGGAGTGGTCAAATTCAGATGTATACACTTACAAGAGGAATTTCTCCTTTAGATATTTCCTTCTTTGCCTAAATTGTCTCCTAAGATAAAGTATTCTCTTTTTTTCTTGGAGGATCTAGTGTCATGTAACTCTCAATGACTACCTTCTTTCTCTAGATCTTTTCCTTTAGAGCTATTTTAGGACTCTCTGTAGTCCTTGGATGTTTCTCATTTCTATGTAATTTCCTTGGGAGAAGCTATGCTATCCATGATATATAGATTTTTAAGAAATTTATTTTATCTCTAGATCACTCCCCAAATTCTAAATTTGTTGGAGGGATCTTCTTGTGTAGAATAATCAATCCTATGATAGGCTAATTGAACACCTCATCTTTGTTGTATGATGGGTCCATGATTTCCTCATCTCCCTTGAGGTCCTTAGATATTTTGTTAATTTTGAATTTTATGTTCTAAGGGAAATCCATACAAAAATCATTGATCCTTACGTCATGTTCATCTAAATAATCTACCCAATATTCCTCAAGTTCTTTTTCATATTTATGGAATGCTCCAATCATAGGCCCTTTCTTTTCAATTCAATTAAATCCATTTTTAATATCATGGAGGTTCATCAAATAGATGGCCAACTCAATTGACAAAAAAAGACCCTTAATTCCCTATATTTTTTATTTATTTATTATTCATTAAAATATATAAACTAAAAAATATTATTATTATCAACAAAAAATAATAAAATTGAAATTAAAATCTAATTAAATAAAATTTATTTCTTCTTTCATTAGAATAAATAAATCATTGTATATAAATATAATTGAAAGAGACTTAAACCTCACAAACACAATTTATAGACCTACACAAAACATCGAATAACAAATAAAAATTAAAATGAGATTATAACTATTCAAAAGTGAAGAGAAACTAACAATATCTTTCCACTTTTTTTTTTTTACTTTTAAAAAATTATTTTTATATTGAAGTGAAAATCTTATGAATTAAGTATCGTTACATGACTCTTTCATCTTCCACATGATTTCTTGTATATGTTTCTTCTAAGAGATTCTTAAACAAATTATTGTTAAAATATAAACTATATTTAATCACAAAGATTCATGTCTCATGTAAGAGACACACCTATCCATGTAGAATATCTATTTTACTATCTCTGGATCCATATTTTTTTATGGTAGAGAACTTACAATATCAATTTAAGCTCTCCAATCTTTTGCATGGTATCATAGAAATTGAAATATCTTATCGAGGATTGAAGTATGGAAGGATTCTTGCATGATTATTTGGTGTTTGGACTGCACTTTTGAAATTCACTCTATAAATTCACATCTAGGATCATTAATGTGAATATGTGTTGTTGTGAGGGATGGATTCGTTTATAGAAGTGCAATTTACGATGAGGTTTTGTAGCATTAGTTGTTATGAAGACTAGGAGTGTCATGTTAGATATTTTATGGCACCAAAGTGTTTGTGGAGTGATGAAATGTGAACTATCAAGTTCACATGGAAATTTAGGTGAAACTTAGCTATTGTTGTCGTAATAGTTCTTCATAATTTTTGGAAGATTGAAGGTGGTGGGAACACCAAACCTGCACAAGCTAACAATAGATCATCAATCAAGAGTCAAACATGTTAGAAAAGCAAATCTAATGTTCCCTATGAAATTATTTAGCCAATTCAAGAGAAAACATGAAAACAACAAGAAATTAACATAATAAAACATGTAATCTAAGTAAAACTAGCTAAACCTCCATCGCATAGGGGGAGTGGTGCTCCTTTGATGTGGACAGAAGCCCTTTCCCAATCCCTTTGATAAGTTTTGATGTTGAACGTGATTCCAAGTATGAAAAATGGCTATAATCTAACTAAAATGGATGAAAATGATGAAATGTTATGAACTCAAATGGATATAGTGATAATGCATGAAGTTGTGGATCCATATTATGAAAAGGACATCTGCCTCTATTTATAGAAGTCAAGGGTTGAAGAATGGAGTAAATTGGTGAATGTGGGATAAATTGAGAGCCAATGAGAATGTGCCAAGTGTCACAATTCTATTGGATGAGGGTGGACCACATTTTGGGAAATGTGTGATTGGAGGAGGATGGAAGAGAAGTAAATGTTGTTAGTTGAGAATTTGAAATTGGTGTAAGAGGAATTGATGAGATTTGAGAGGATGTAAGAGGATTTAAAAGCTTGTAAGAGAATTTATTGCAGATGTGAAAGCTTTTTGAAAACCTTTGGAGGGAAAATGGATGAGAGGTGGTTGAGAGAAATATTTTTCAAAATATGTCTTTGTGAGGATAATTGAGGTAATTAGATAATCAGAAGAAATAAATTTTATGTGCAACCTGGTTAGTTGACCATGGTTGATTTAACTCTTGAGCAGTTAAAAGTTGGAAGATTTGATTAATGATGTTTAGAAAGCTAATTTAGGATTAATTAATCCAAAATTTATTAATTGGAGTGAATTAGGAGATGTGACATTTGATTTGATTGATTTTTAATTAAATGGGAGGATTAAGAGAAGATTTAATTAAATAAGGTGAATAATTAGTTAGAAGAAGGGTGAATTGATCAATAAATTTAATGATTTGATTAATAGCTAAATTTGTTGAATTTAATTAAATAATAAATTGATTATTCAATTAATTGATGAATTTGAATTGATTTAAGAAGAAACAGTGTTAGTTGATCATAATTAGATATCCAGTATCAATCAAGACTTTTTCGGTGTCTACATTTTGCCCCTCTTTGAAGCAAAGCACCTACTGCATCGGTTTAAAGAATAACACAACCATAATCAAAATTCAATATATTTTTTTTTTAATGGCTCATAGTTGCCCCAACAAAAGAAATTACGTTGCTACACTATCCCCTCAAGAGATTGGACAAAAATTACAAATTTAGATCGAGCTTGTGAAAAAGATTTAAGATCAGTTCAACTCAAAGATTATTAGAAAGCTTAGATGTCTGATGTAGATAGATTTGATGATGTATAGAAAATCATCGGCCATGGGTAACCTCACGTATATTTGTATTTGACACTTGGATAGAATTATTAGTAAAGATAGAAGAATAATAAGAATAAGATGGAGTAACCCTTGATTCTAAGAAGATGCAAAAGTCCAAAAAGTCCATGAATCGTTAAGACTTTATTAGATATGGTGATGAGTGATGATGATTTGCTTATCTGGGGATTGGAACATGAATGGCACAAATTTCATTATGTTTGATAACACACATAGATACGATGCATCAAGGTACAGAAAACTAGAATGGCATTGTATTTAGTGAGATAGACTTTGACTTGACAAACAAATAGGAGTATTGTTCACACCTGACATAAGAAAACCTTGCTAGGACATGCACTTCAAAATTTTCAAACATCTCAAACCAAAACATGGAAAGGTATAACCTATCAATGCAATTGTCAACAAGCTACCTAGAACACCTTCCATACATACCTAACAAAAGGAAGTATTCACCAAGTTATATTACAAGAACACCCAACAAGCACAAAAAATGAAAGATAATGATCAATTCCCCATTCCTTTCTCTCTAAATCATTTTGATATACATCATTGAGAGGTCATTGGAATGAGTGCAATAAGATAAATCAAAGAAAAAATAAAGTGAACAAACAAGCCAATGTTCTTCATACCTCTAGCCAAGGGGATGTGTTTTGTTTATGATAAGTATACAAAGTGTTTGCCAAAGATAATGCCGATTATAGGAAGGATGCATCCTAGGACATGTTAGTGGATGGTGGAAAGTTGAGTAGGTTGTTTAAAAAGTCATTGATATAAGGTCAATTAACATGTTTGTGAATGATCAAGAATTTGATTTTGCATTTAAATTTTTGTTGTTTCGATTTTCATTTTTATGTTTGAAGTTTTCTTTTGTTGATTGTTGCGGTTGTTTGTGTTTGTGTAGCAAAGGGTGAGTGTGATGATTTTTTATTATGGATGATTGATTATTGTGGGTGAAACAAAATGAGACAAATGGATTTTTTCAAATATTTGGATGTTTTTGATGTTTTCAAAATGATATGAGGCTATTTTTTGGATTTTTGAGTTATTTAAATATTTTTTTGTTTTTTTTTTAATGTCTTTATGTCTCGAGGGTTGATCAAAGATTATCCTTTCATACTTTTAAACTCAAAGATGACATACATCAAATACCATGTTTTTGAATTTTTTCTAACTTTTTGACCTGTTTTTGGATTTTGATATGATTTAAATGTTTTTGGATTTTTACATGATTTTGATGGTTTGAATATGAATATGTGTGATGATATCAGTGTTCTATTTTGGAATTTTTTGAAAACCAAGCTAGGGTTGATTGATCAGATTAATGGATTGATGATGATAACATTCTTGAGGATACACAACAATGCAAGGATAGTGTTAAGCAACACAAGGATTGGGAAGGATATCCCAAGATGATGATGGATTGATTGGATTTGTTTGATTATCATTTTGAAGCTTGATTTAGAACAAAAAAATTTTGGATGATTTGATGTGATGATGAAGTGAAAATTAGATACAATTGATATTGATTGCTTGGATTGATGTTCAATGAAAGATAATTCTTGATAAATAACATGTTCTTGTCAAAATGTTCCATGGGCTAGTGATTTGGATTGTTTGCCTACAAGTGCTTTGACCAATTGGTTTTAACATTTTTCTAGTTTTTGGATCACCACAAAGTTGGAAGATATAGATCAAGAAATATTCTCAAAAAAATATGTACATATCTACCCCCAGTGTCTAGCAATGTATGGAATTCCATGGGTGGATGCCTAGATAAATATATGGATGGATGGATATCCTAGATAAATATATGGATGGATGGATATCGTAAGCATGCAAAGGATACCAAGTATTATCTTGTGATAAGATAAGGTGTTTGAACAAAGGAATGCTTCATTGGATTATGTTTCATGGCTTAGATAATGTTGGATAGGGTAGGATCAATGAAAATGACTCATGTCAAGATGTTTACCATAAGCAAGTGTATAGTGTGCACCTAAATTTTATCAAGATCAAGATAATGTGGAAGATGGATGAAAATGGATTGGATAAATGGTTCATGGATGAATGGATTTATTATGGATAAGATGGATGGAATGATGTATTTATTATGGATGGGATGATATAAGATGCTTTCACCTAAATTAGCGCACATAGATGCTCAATTCTATGCATGACACTTGTTTTCTAGGTTTTCATCATGGTACTTGTCCAAAGTGCCACCATAGTGGTTTTCACTAAAGGACAATTTTTTTGAAAGATTTTAAGCTCATGCTAAACCACCTGGTGGTTTCAATGTAGATGCTTATGTCATAATGTGCCATTGATATCCTGGTTGAAGAAGCTACTTTTCCAAGATATGTGCACTTGAATGAAACTTTTGAGATTCTTGATCTACTTTGTTGATACCAGAGTTAACTTTGTCTTTATGTGCACATTGCAATAGAGTGTGTTCTAAATCCTTATGATAAAGGGTTGCTACCAATACATGGTCAATGTGAGAATTGGATATCATGCATGGAGGCATGGATGGTGTTGTTTGTTTAGGAATAGGAGATGGATTGGTTGATAGTTTGAAACCTTTGACTCTCCAAAATTGGGAAAATGAGCAATAATGGTTGGATACAAAAGTACATATGGAATTAGGAGCAACTGCTTGATATAATTTATACGATGCTTGAGAAGCATTCTTTTTCCTTTGTGGACATCTTTGATGGATACTTTTTAGTTTTTTTATTTTTCCCCATATTTTCTTTGACTAATGGAGTTTGATAAGGATAATCTTTATTTGTATTCTTGGTATCCACTTGTATTTTATTTTTCCATTATGCTTCCCAACTTTTTTTTCTTTGACGATATTCTTGATGAGGGCACAGCCTGAGGCTTAGAAAATAACCCACAAATAAGAGAATAATTTTATTATTCAGAAAATGGAGCTTCTTACATGCAGAGGATCTCAAATTCCCAAGTTCTACCACACATGCAAGTTACAGAAAGCTACAAAATAAACCTTTCGCAATATGCAAGCTTGTCCCCAAAAAGTTACCCAAAAATTTGAAACCCGCCCATAAATAGAGCTCCTCTTTAGTTTGGAGCCAAACAATATTCAAATTTGAGTTTAGGTAGTTTGGCACCGAAAATTTACAACATGAAGTTCAAATTTCAAAAGAGCATTTGCAATTGTATCTTCTAGAAAGTGTGCCAACTTCCCAGGGCCATAACTTTTGATCAGTGATCTGTCCACACGCTCAAGAAAACCCGCTCTGATACCACTTGATGAGGGCCCAGCCAAAGGCTTAGAAAATAACCCACAAACAAGAGAATAATTTTATTATTTAGAAAATGGAGTTTCTAACATGTAGAGGATCTCAAATCCCCAAGTTCTACCACACATGCAAGTTATAGAAAGCTACAGAATAACCCTTTCGCAATATGTGAGCTTGTCCCCAAAAAGTTACCCAAAAATTAGAAACCTGCCCATAAATAGAGCTCCTCTTTAGTTTGGAGCCAAACAACAATCAAATTTGAGTTTAGGCGGTTTGGCACCGAAAATTTACAACATGAAGTTCAAATTTCAAAAGAGCATTTGCAATTGTATCTTCTAGAAAGTGTGCCAACTTATCGGGGCCATAACTTTTGATTCAGGACTTCGATTCACGAACTGTTTGAACTGTTGGAAAGGTCATGAAGTCAATAACGTGCTTGAAATCTGCTATGCAGATTTTAGAAAGTTTTAGGGCTGATCTGAGAACTCTAAGTGCCTCAAATCTAACTCAAAAGATTTTTAGGGGCAAATCTGGGAAACTAAAACTGCAATATCTTTCCACCCAGGAATAGAAAATAAAAACCGTAAATTGAGAATTTCATAATGATGAAAAGGGTATCCAAAAATGTAAAAACATCTAAAAATTGAGAAACTTAAAATTTAACTATTTTTGGGTGATGCAAGATTGCCCTTACACCACTAGATGCTCCTGCATCAGACACCTAGGGTAATTTGAGAAGTGACCCCATCACATCTCAGATGGCGAAGGAAAAACCCAAATGGTCAACCTCTACCTTAGGCAACCAAAATGAATCTTCAATAGGCCTTCCTTTCCATTTCACCAGATATTCTTCATACTGCTTGTTCCTGGTACTCCTTCCCGCACGACTGTCCAGGATTTCTTCAATCTCCTCCATTTCTGAAGTAGGTGCTAGAATCTCACACTGTTCCATCATTGGTACTTCCTCTGCACCACTTTCATGATACTCTGTCAAATCTGAAATGTTGAACACAGGGGAAATGTTGAATCCATCTGGCAACTCTACCTCATATGCATTCCTTGAATCATGCCTCTTCAAAATTTTATAGGGACTAAACTTCTTCATCTTAAATTTGTTATATGTTCCCACTAGAAACCTTTCTTTCTTCAAGTGGACCATCACTTCATCAACAATCTGAAATTCCTTATACCTCATCTTCTAATCTACCTTAGCTTTATACTGTATATTCATCTTGTTAATATTTTCTCTTACCTTCTCATGTATATCTTTGATGTGTTCTGCAAAATCTTGGGCTTTAGCACTTATTTTCTTCTCTTGCTCCATCTTCCTCAATTCTAGTGTTGTTATGGGGCTACCTCCATACACAACCTGAAATGGTGATCTACCAGTGCTTCTGTTGACAAAATTGTTGTAAGAAAATTCTGCCTGGGGTAAGATCAAGTCCCATCCCTTCGGTTTATCTCCTACCAAACATTTTAGTAGGTTATCTAGACTCTTGTTAACAACCTCTGTATGCCCATTTGTTTGTGGATGGTGTGTAGAATTGAACTTCAACTCTCTCTTTAGCTTCTTCCACAAGGTCCTCCAAAAGTACCTCACAAATTTGGAGTCACGATCTGAAACAATACTCTTTGGCAGACCATGTAGCCTCACCACCTCTTTGAAGAACAAGTCAGCAATGTGGACTGCATCATGGGTCTTCTAACATGGAATGAAATGTACCATCTTCAAAAACCTATCAACCACCACAAAGATTGAATTATTCCCTCATTGTGTCCTTGGTAAACCAAGAACAAAGTCCATTCTTATATCCTCCTATGGCCTCTCTAGTATAGGTAAGGGCTGATATAAGCCTATATTCTGGGTCACTCCTTTAGCTATCTGACATGCCCTACAACTTTGTAAAAACTTCTTCACATCCTGTGACAACTGAGGCCAATAATAATGCTCACTGATAATGGCAATGGTCTTATCCCGACCAAAATATCCTGCCATTCCTCCATTATGCTTCTCCTTTATCAGGTTCTCCCTCATGGAACTCCTCAAGATACACAATTGACTTCCCTTAAATAACATGCCATCCTGGATTATGAAATCCAGCCACCTTGTCCTGTCCACCGTAACAGGTTCCTTGCAAGCTTTCCAACCCTCTACAAAATCAAGATCTTCTACATACAGTGTCTTGAGTTCATTGAATCCAACCACTTCCATTTGCATCTTTGTCATCAATGTATGCCTCCTACTTAAGGCATCTTCAACCCTATTTGACTTCCCACTCCTATGTTTCAAAACAAAGGTATAACTCTACAAAAACTCTACCCATTTCATATGCCTCTAATTTAATTTTCCCTGACTATTTAGGTACTACAAGGCCTGATGATCAGTATATAAAACAAATTCCTTTGGCAAAAAATAATGTCTCAATTTCTTTAATGCTTGAACTATTACATAAAATTCATGATCATATACAGAATACTTTCTCTTGGCATCATTTAACTTTTCACTGAAATAGGTAATGGTTTTACCTTCTTGGCTCAACATTGTTCCAATGGCACAAACACTGGTATCACAATCCACCTGAAACACCTTGTTGAAATCTGGGAGGGCTAGAACAGGTTGCTCTGTTACCTTCTACTTCAACAGTTCAAAACTCTTTGCCACTCCAGTGCTCCACTTGAATTCTTTTCTATCCCCTCTCATTGTTTCAGTTAGGGGTCCACAAATACTACTGAAGTTTCTAATAAACTTTCTATAAAAACTAGCCAAACCATGGAAAGATCTCACCTCAGAAGCAGTTCTTGGCGTGGGCCATTCCAGAATAGCCTTCACCTTTTCTGGGTCCATCTTGAGACCTTCTACTGAGACAACAAACCCCAAGTACACTAACTCCCTCTTCACAAAACTTCATTTCTTCAGATTAATCAATAATTTCTCTTCTCTTAACTTCTCAAAGGCTCTCTGAATATGCATCAGATGTTCATCCAACATCTTACTAAAAATCTAAATATCATTTAAATACACAATAACAAAACTTCCCAGAAATTCTTTTAGTACCTCATTCATGAACCGCTTGAATGTGATTGGTGCATTGGTTAGCCCAAAAAGCATGACTAACCACTCATACAGGCCCTCTTTAGTCTTGAAGGAAGTCTTTCATTTATCTCCCTCTCGAATCCGAATCTGGTGATATCCACTCTTTAGATCAATCTTTGTAAAGTACTGAGCTCCACTCAAATAGTCCATAAGGGTCATCCATCCTTGGCAGGGAAAATTTGTACTTGATTGTTATCTTGTTTATGGCTCAGGGATTTGTACACATCCTCCACTCCCCATCCTTCTTTGGTGCTAGTACTGTAGGTACTGCACATGGACTCAAACTCTCCCATATCAAACCCTTTCTCAACAGCTCTTGAACTTGTCTGTTCAACTCCTCATTTTCTGCTGGAGTCATTCTATGAGCTGCCTTATTTGGCAAACTGGCTCAAGGAATCAAGTCAATCTGATGACCGATCTTCCTTATTGGCGGTAAACCATCAGGTACATTATCAGAAAAAATATCCTGAAACTCATCCAACA